>JAQQSK010013750.1:0-11375 GCA_028658325.1 Potorous gilbertii
TTTGCTGGGTAGGTGATTCTTGGTTTTAGTCCTAGTTCCTTTGACTTCTGGAATTTCCTATTCCATATTCTTCAATCCCCTAATGTAGAAGCTGCTAGATCTTATGTTATCCTGATTGTATTTCCACAATACTTGAATTGTTTCTTTCTAGCTGCTTGCAATATTTTCTCCTTGACCTGGGAACTCTGGAATTTGGCCACAGTGTTCCTAGGAGTTTCTCTTTTTGGATTTCTTTCAGGTGGTGATCAATGGATTCCTTGAATACTTATTTTTCCCTCTGGTTCTAGAATATCAGGGCAGTTTTCCTTGATAATTTGTTGAAAGATGATATCTACGCTCTTTTTTTTTTGATCATGACTTTCAGATAGCCCCATCATTTTAAAATTATCTCTCCTGGATCTATTTTCCAGGTCAGTTGTTTTTTCCAATGAGATATTCCACATTCTCTTCCATTTTTTCATTCTTTTGGTTTTGTTTTGTGATTTCTTGGTTTCTCATAAAGTCATTAGCCTCCATCTGTTCCATTCTAATTTTGAAAGAACTATTTTCTTCAGTGAGCTTTTGAACCTCCTGTTCCATTTGGCTAATTCTGCTTTTGAAAGCATTCTTCTCCTCATTGGCTTTTTGAACCTCTTTTGCCAATTGGGTTAGTCTATTTTTCAAGGTGTTATTTTCTTCAGCATTTTTTGGGGTCTCCTTTAGCGCGGTGTTGACCTGCTTTTCATGCTTTTCTTGAATCTCATTTCTCTTCCCAGTTTTTCCTCCACCTGTCTAACTTGATTTTCGAAATCCTTTTTGAGTTCTTCCATGGCCTGAGCCCACTGAATATTAATTTGGGATGTCTCTGACACAGAAGCCTTGACTTCTATGTCTTTCCCTGATTGTAAGCATTGTTCTTCCTTGTCAGAGAGGAAGGGAGGAATCATCTGTTCCTCAACAAAGTAATCTTCTATGGTGTTATTTTTTTTTCCCTTTTTGGGCATTTTCCCAATCAGTTACTTGACTTTTGGGTCCTTTGTCAAGAGTAGGGTGTACTCTGGAAATCTGTGAGATCTCAGTTCCTCCAAAGTGGCACAATCAAGTGTGTACTGGTTTGGACACAGAGAGGGGTTTTTGTGCCCATTATATTAGCAAATATCTTCCCACAACCACTTGACCTCTAGTTCCCAAGTCAGCACTGGGGCCTGATTTGCAGATAAGCTGGATAGGCAGGGCCACCATTCCGTTTGAGACAAAGACCAGCTTGGCCAGGGCCTCCACCCAGGGCTGAGGTAAGACTCAGCTCTTCAATGCCCCCAGGGATTTTTACGCTCCAACAATGGAACTTCTGAACAGGCTGCTGTGCAGGCTCTGTGACTGCTGCATGCTGCTGCAGCTATGGGAAGGCCCTTCTCCCTTCCTGGCCAGCTGATAAAACCCTGTCACTGACCTTTGGCGCCTGTGGGCCAAGGGATCTGAGAACCTGCTACTGTGACTGGAGGCCCCTGAAGTGTCCTCCTCCCAGAGTCTCGTTCCACAGCACCGCTTGGCCAAGGCTGGGCTGGGCTCTGTGCCTGGCTCCGCATCCGGTGCAACCGACATTTCTATGGGCCTTTCAGGTCACCATGGGCTGGAAATCTCCTCCACTCTGTTGTTCTCCACTGCTGCTGCTCCAAAATTTGTTGAGAGTCCCTCTCTACAGGTATCTTATGGGCTGTGGGAAGGACCTGCGTAAGTGTGTCTTTCTAGTCTGCCATCTTGGTTCCGTTCCAGGTTCATGCTTTAAAGTTCAATACTTTTAAGCTACTTTATGTGTATTTTAGGAGGAAAGTGACATAATACAGCAGAATAATGACCAACTCCCAATTATCTGAGGCAGTTTTTCTGTAGGTATCCTCATCTCTACATCCTCTTCTTGATTCCTTTTGCCACCATCATAATTCAGGCTCTCATCACCTACCTGGACTATTCTTCTAATCCGTCCTTCATACTTATGTTTGACTTACCTTCCTTATGCATAAATTTGGTCATGTCACTCATCTGCTCAAAAGTTTAAATGATCCTACATTGTCTGCTGAGTAAAATTCCCATTCTGTTGCCTGGTATTCAAAACCCTTTAGAATCTAGCCCCACCCTATCTTTCTAGCCTTAACACATCTTTTTTATCTCCTGTGTTATGCTGGTAGCCAAACTGGGGTACTCTGTCCCCTGAACATGCTCTTGCTTTCATGCTTTTGCTCTCACTATTCACTGTATTAGAATCTTTTCCCCACTTCTCTGAATGTGTTGAATTCTTAACAATTCATTAAAATCCAGCTTAGGTGCTTTCTTCATGAAGCCTTTCCTCATCCCAACCTGGTGTCAGTCAGCCAGTAAATAAACATTAAATGCTTAAATGAACAACTGCTATTAAAGTAGTTGATAGCAAATAAGTCATTGACAATAAGTCATTTTCATTGATAGAATAAACCTGTGGAGACCCCATGTAAATAGGGTAGGTTGTTTTGCACCATACAAGATACAGAATAAATAAAAGGTAATCTGAGAGAAGGCAGCACATAAGCTCTCAGAAGGAAACAGGGTCAGAAAATACTTCCTGAAGAAAGTGGGATTTGAACTAAGTCTTATGAAGCAAGTCAAGAAAAGTATGAGACAGAGGTAAGAAGGAAAATCAGTATAAGCAGGGAGAATAGCCAGTAGAAAGGTACAACAGATATAGGATATGTAATGTTCTGTTTGAGTAGATCAACTTTATTGGATCATGAAGTATAAGGAGTGAGGTCAAGTGTGAGGAGAATGAAAACATAGGAAAGGAACAGGTTATGAAGAGCTTTCAGTGCCATAGAACTTTATAGTTAATCTTCAATCTGATAGGAAGATCCTAGAGCTCCTTGAAGAGGAAGGTAACATGGTCAATGCCATACTTAGGAAAAATTAATGGCAGCTAAGTGGAGGATATACTGAAATGAGGAGATACGTGGGCATGACATGTCAAAAAAGCAGTTGGTGATGTAGGAATGCCACTCAGGAGAAAAACTGAGGCTAGACATAGAGATCTTAGAATTACCTGTGTAGAGATGATAATTGAACCTAAGAGAACTGGTGAAATTAAAGGATATAGGATAGAGAAAAAGAAAATAGGATCAAGATAGAGCTTTGGAGTATATCCATTGTGGGTGTGACCTGGAGGAACATCCACCAAAGGACCCCGAGGAGTGATCAGACAGAATGGCCAGTAGAGAATAGTGTCACAAAATCTCAGAAAAGGGAGTGTGCTCTAGAGGGTCAAGTTCTCCAGAGAGGTCTTGAAGGTTGATTGAGAAAATATATAAAGTTCTATGGTAGGTCTACTTGCTGCTCCTCAAGATTTGGCAGAGGTATTACAGGTACTTTTGAACAGGGTAGTTAGGGTAAATGATAAGATTGGAAGCCAGGTGGCAATGAGAACTCAAGTTTCCTCAAGTTCAGCCATGAAAAGAGTTAGCAGGAATAGTAAAATCAAGTTAGCTTTTGTTTTTTGTTTGTTTAATTATAGGGGAGACATAGGAAGATTGGAAGGAGTTGATAAATAGGGAAAGACTGAAGATAAGAGAGAATTGGGCTAAATATGGACAATTTGCTGGAGAAACTGGGAAGGGATTGGATCAGTAGTGTATGCAGAAGGATTGGC
Source organism: Potorous gilbertii (assembly GCA_028658325.1). Classification (NCBI taxonomy): domain Eukaryota; kingdom Metazoa; phylum Chordata; class Mammalia; order Diprotodontia; family Potoroidae; genus Potorous; species Potorous gilbertii. Next base: position 3,650 of record JAQQSK010013750.1, read on the forward strand.
TTTGGTCAGGAGGAACACTTTTTCATCCAAGATTGGAATGACAGAAGAGATAGTATGGTAAAATAACTAAATGGTGTGAAATAAGGACAAGGAGAGTAAAGGAACTTCTCAGCAAATGGCCTGATTTTTTTTTTTCATTGAAGAGATTATCCTCATTAGCGATGGTTCTGTAGAAGGCTTGAAGAGTGTCAGGGTTTGGAACAGTCACTACAGAGATTGAGGGAGCAAAATCAATTGGGGAGGAATAAAATGTTTGCTGTAGTAAGGGTCCATTGTGTTTGTAATAGAATCAATCAAAACAGTTTTGTGATTTCCACCATCTCTGTTCAATAGTTTGTGAGTGATGGGAATAGCTGGGTTGGTATCTGATAAGGGATAATTGGTCATAGGACTCTTGGGAAAGAGATTCAAGAAAGAAAGATCGTGTAGAGTTGACTTGTTTCATCAAAAGAGTTAAGATATGGAAGGGAGAGGAGAGTGTAGCAAGTATAGAGTGGTACTCTGGGAAAGGACATTAGGGATATGAGCAAGGGAGGTCCCAACAGAGTTGAAGGGTTCAAAAGGCGTAGGGAAAGATAGAATGATGAAGCTGTAAGAAAAAGGAATTTTAGAGTTTGTGAAGAAGATATCTTAGTATGTAGCTGAGGTAGAGGGGAAGAGGAAGTAGGTTGAAGAACTGGGAAATTAGTTGAAAGAGCAGATGCTGGGAAAGACTGAGCTAACCATTAAATTCATCAAGGAGAGGAGAGTGCCCAGGACATCAATAAGTAACAGGTAGCAGGATCAGGATTGGGTGACAAATTGGACAGTGTGAACCACAAAAGAGGAGAGGTTGCTTAGTGAAGGGGGTATGTGATGATCAAGAGTATGGACGTGACTATGAGAAAGTATTTTGTTAGTGAGAGGGATAAGTGCTTTAGAGAAGAAAATAAGGTATGGATCTAAGGTTTGCCTATGTCTTAGAGAACCATGGTAAACTATATTGTAAATTAAATATTAGGATATTTATTAAACAAGTTGGAACTGAAAGAATATTTTTGTTTCTATCATCATGTCCTTAAACTGCAGATATTTCCTGAAATATGAGTATTATTAAAAATGTAAGTGATCACTAATAAAGTTTGAGAAAAAAAATTCCTTTTTCCTCTAACCAGATAGACTATTTAAAAAATTCTTAGGACAAGAATTTCTGCATAAAACTAGCAATGTTTTACTTCATTTAATCTTAGATACAAAAACTTATGTTTCATTTCTTCCTTCTCTATTATTTAACAAATGTAATTTAGTTTACCTTGCCATGGCAACATCCTGGTGGGAAATCAACTAGGTAATAACATGTCTTGATACTTTATTCATTTAGGTAAAAATATATGTGTGTATGTGCACATATTTGTGTACTGTGAATGTATGTTTCTTTGGCTTCTATTTTAGAATCTAATGAAATTTGCTAAGTTTTTCTCTCATATTAAATATTTTAAGTTAATATTAAATTACACCAGGTTGGTATTAATGCCAGTTAGTAGACTTTTATTAAGTGCCTACTGTGTGCCAATCACTGTGCTAAGTATTAGAGATACAAAGAAAGGTAAAAGATAGTCCTTGCTGTAGAGGAGCCCACTATCTAATGCAGGAAACAATACGCAAATGACTTCACAGATGAGCTATATACTTTACAAATAGGAAATAATCAACAGAGAGAAGGCAATAGAAGTAAGAGGGATTGTGAAAGGCTTCCTATAGAAGCTGGAATTTTACCTGGGACTTGAAGGAAACCAGGGCACTCAGAAAGCAGAGATGAAAAGGGAAAGCATTAGTATACAAGGGACAGCTTATGAAAATGCCCAGTTTGGAGACCAAGTATCCTTTTCAAGGAACAGGGAGGCCAGTGTCAGTGGCTTGAAAAGTTCCTAGTAGGGGAAGAAGCCTAAGGTATAAGCCTAACAACTTTGAAGGCCAAATATAGGATTTTGTATTTATTCTGGAGGTGATGAGGAACTTGGAATTTGTTGAGTTAGGTGAGTGACATGATTATACCTGCACTTTAGAAAAATTTTAGTTGAGTGGAGAATGGGCTGGAATGGGGAGAAACTTGTGTCAGGCAGACCCACTAGCAGTCTGTTGCAATAATCCAGGCCTGAAGAGATGAGAACTCAAGCCAAGGTGGTGGTAAGAGGAGTAAAGGAGACATATTTGAGAGATACTGCAAAAGTGAAATAGACAGGTCTTGATTATGGTTGTAAGAGAGAGCGAGAAGTCAAGGATGACACCTTGGTTGCAAACCTAGAGGACTGGGATGGTAGTGGCCTTGACAATAGCAGGAAAGTTTGGAAGGGAGTAGTGTTTGGGAGGAATGATAATGAGTTCCATTTTGGACATGTTGAGTTGAACATATCTATTGGAAATCCAGTTTGAGATGCCTAAAAACCAGTTGGAGGTGGGACTCTAGAGGGCAGTGGAGAGCTTAGGGCTGAATAGGTAGTTTTGAGAATCATCAGCATAGAGATTGAATCCATGGGAGATGAGGAGATTACCAAGTGAAATAGTTTAGAGGGAAAAGAGAAGAGGGCCCAAGACAGAGCCTTGTGGAGCACTCTCTGTTAATGGACATGACCTAGTCTTAGAATGAAGATCTAGCAAAGAAGACTGAGGATCCATCAGATAGGAGAATCAGAAGAGAGTAGTGTACCAAAAACCTAGAGAGGAGAGTGTTAAAGGCTGCAGAACAATCAAGAAGGATGAAGACTGAAAAAAGACCATCTTATCTGGCTACTGGATCATTGGTAACTTTGTAGACGCAGTTCTGGTTGAATAATGCCATCAGAAACCAGCGTGGAGAAATTAAAAATCAGCAAGAGGAAAAGTGGAGACTCTCACTGTGGATGGACTTCAAGGAGTTTCTCTGCAAAAAAGTAAGATAGATATGGAACGGCAACAGAGAGGAATTAAGTGAGGTGTTTTGAGGATGAGGAAGACCTGGGCATGATTGTGGGCAACCAGTAGACAGGGAAAGATTGAAGATAAATGAGAGAGCTGGGATGGTAGAGGGGACAAGCTGCTGGAGAAGATGGACTGGAATGAGATCACATGTGTGCATAAGGGAGTTTGCCTTGGTAGGGGGCGCCTGGGGCAGCAAAGTGATACGGTAGATAAAAGTGCTGGGCCCAAAGTCAGGAGGACCTGCATTCAAATCCCTTCTCAGAAACTTTCTAGCTAAAAGACGTTTGGGCAAATCACCTCGGTCTGTTTATTTTCTCATGTTTTCTCATCTGTAAAAATGGCACCTAACTCTCAGGGTTGTTTGTAAAGTTAAAGTAGGATATTATTTATAAAGTGCTCATAAACATGAAAGCACATACAAATTCTAGCTATTATTATGGTTATTATTAAAATATTCTTTCCAAAATTTAAATAATTTTCTGTTTTGCTTTGATGTTTCTCCCTCCACTTCCATAATACTTCCTGTCCCTTTCATAATGTTCATCACTTTTGACCTTCTACTATAGCTGTTTGTCTACATGACATACAAGTTTATCATAAACTTCGTGAGAGTGAACACTGTTATTCATCCTTTTATCCCTTACAGTGCCTTGCAAGTAAGTGCTCAAGAAATGTTTCCTATATGAGGGAATATGGCATTGAGGCATGAGATGCAGAAAAAAATCAGAAAGAATTTGTCTTAACACATTCCTGTCCCTGAAGAATATCATCTCTCCCTTCCCTTCCCTTTCCATATCATACTTTCTTTAAAAGCTTGCCATTTAGTTTCTTGGGGGCAGTAGCAAGATATTTTTATTTTAACTTGATCAGGCTATTAAGCTTATTTTTCTATAGCATTTTTTTTATTAAAGGAAAGAAAATTTCATGTTCTTAATGGAGCATTTAGAAGATCCCTTTGCATTGTGTGTTTGAGAGGGGGAAATGGCTTACTTTGGAAAATAATTAATGAACAAATCCTATTTCATTAGTATTTTTTGTTTTCATATAGAATTTATGCACCTAGCACCAAAATGTTCATCTAGTAACTTGCCAAACCAGTTGAATGTTACTTCTTTAATTTCAAAATGGTGGAATTGAAAATCACAACTCTCAAACTTCCCCCTACAAAAACAACCACAGAAAATACCAAATTGAATTCTGAACAGAAAAGCCAACAACAAATCGCACTAAGTCATTTTTCCAGCACAGGGCAGCTCAAGAAGACAAAAAGCGATGTCTGTGGACACTGGGGTGAAAGCTAAGTGGAAGCATGGTACACAGGGGAATGATGGAAGCAGCATGGGGTGTTAATGAAAATTGCAAGAAGAAATGAGATCTATGTAAGAAAATTATGACAAAAGATAATATGAAATATCTCATTGGGAAAAAACAACTGACCTGGAAAATAAGGGGTGATAATTTAATAATTATTGGATTTCTCAAAAGACTTGGTCACAAAAGAGCTTAGATATATTTCAAAAAAAATTGTAAAGGAAAACTTCCTAAATATCTTAGAACCAGAGGGCAAAGTAGAAATTGAAAGAACCCACCAGTGAATTCCTGAAATAAATTCCCAAATGAAAACTCTCAAGAATATTATAGCCAAATTCTAGAGCTCCCAGATCAAGGAGAAAATATTGCAAGCAGTCAGGAAGAAAAAAATTCAGATACCATGTAGCCACAGTCAGTATCACTCAAGATTCAGCAGCTCCCACTATAAAATGGTGGAAAGTTTAGAATATGAAGGCAACAGAGCTTTTTGTTTTTGTTTTGTTGTTTTGCTTGGTTTACAACCAAGAATGATCTACATAGAAGGACTGAGTATAATCCTACAGAGGGACTAGGGGATATTTAATAAAGTAGAGGACTTTCAAGCATTCCTGATGAAAAGAACAGAGCTGAATAGAAACTTTGACATTCAAACAATACTCTTGAGAAGCATAAAAAAGATAAACATGAGTGAAAAATCTTAAGGGACCTAATCAGGTTAAACTGTTTACATTCCCATATGGGAAGATGATACATGTAGCCCCTAACAACATTATCATCATTAAGACAATTAAAAGGAGTCTACATAGACAAAGAGAATAGGTGTAAATCTGTTAGACTTATGTCTCAAAAGAAAAATGAAGGGGTGAGAAAGAGGGATTCAGTAGGAGAAGGGGAAAAGTAGAGGATAAATGGAGGAAATTAAGCAAGGAAAACTTTTTGTGATGGAGGGGAAAATGGTGAGGGGGAGCAGGTGATATTTGAACCTCATTTATCTGAAATGGTTCAAGGAGAAAGAGCATACATACATACAGACACATATGTATATGTGTGTGTATAGTATGTATATATATATGTATATAGTGTGTGTGTGTATATGTATACACACACACACAGAGTTGGGTATAGAAATTCATCTTACCCAGCAATGAGGTAGGAGGGGAAGGGCTAGGAGAAAGCAAAGGGAGGTGATAAGAGGGAAGGTAGATGAAGGAAGGTAGTGGTCGGAAGCAAAACAGACTTTTGAGGAGGGGACAGTGTGAAAAGGAGAAGGATAAATAAGAGAAGATGGAAGTAAATAACCAGTTGATCATAACTGTGAATGTGAATGGGATGAATTCAGCCATAAAACAGAAAAGGATAACAAAATGGGTTAGAAACCATAATCCAATATGTTGTTTACATATGTTTGGAACAGAAAGACAGACACATATTTAAAATAAATGACTGGAGTAGAGTTTTTATGCTTCAACTGAAATTTAACAAGGTAGAGGTAACAGTCACGATCTCAGACAAAGCAATAGCAAAAATAGGCTTAATTAAAAGTGACACTCAAGGAAACTACATTTGTCTAAAAGGTATCAGAAACAGTAAATTTGCATTAATAGTGCACATATGGGAGGGCAGGGCCAAGATGACTAAGTAAAAGCAGGGACCTACTTGAGCTCTCCCCACCAAACCCCTCAAAATACTTATAAAAAAATTACTCCAAACAAATTCTAGAGCAACAGAAACCACAAAATAACAGAGTGAAACAGATTTCCAGCCCAAGAGAATCTGGAAGGCTGATAGAAAGGGTCTATTGCACTGGGCTTGGAGCGAAGTATGACCCAAGCTGCACCAGCACAGATGGGACTGAAACAGGACTCAGGACTGAATTGCTGGCATCTGCTACTGTTTCCAGGCTTCTCAACCAACAAATGCCAAAGGCAGTTTCAAAGGTTGGTGAGAAAGCTCTTTCACCTGAATGAGAGGGGAGTGTGATCTGGCCCCAGGGAAGCAGGAGGCACTGCTGCACCAGTAGCTGCTTCCGCAGCTCACCACCAATAGATGATCGGGGAATTGAACGCCTGATCCAGATCACAGTCCTGAGTGGTGGTCCTGAGGTGAGGAGCATTGACCTAGTACAGCTGGTGGCAGTTGTGGAGAAGAATCCTACACGCAGTTTAAGGGCAGAAAAGAGTGCTTTTGGTTGCTCACAGACCAGAGCGCAGGTCAGGAAAGCAGTTAACACCTCTCCCTTGATTATTACCACTTTAGAGGAACTGAAAACTTACAGGTCCCTGGAGATATTTCTGTAAACAGTTGTTCAAAACCTCTAAAACTTGGGGTATTATATCCTCCACTTAACAGAGAGCTCAAAAATCAAGTAACTGGCTGGGGAAATGTCCAAGAAGGGAGAAAAATAAAACTATTAGAGGTTACTTTCTTGGTGAAAAGGTATTTTCTTCCATCCTTTCAGATGAGAAAGATCAGGGCATACAACTGGAGGAAGATAACAAGGTCAAGACTCCTACATCCAAAGCCTCCAAAAAAATTTATATGAAATGGTCACAGACTATGAAAGAGTTCAAAAAGGATTTTGAAAAGCAAGTAAGAGAAGTAGAGGGTGGAGCCAAGATGGCAGAGTAGAAAGACTCACATATTCTAGCTCCGAACCCACAGCCCATGAATCTCCTGTAAAAAGAACTCCCAACAAATTCTGGAGAAGGGGAAGTCTTGCAGAAACAGAGTGAAGGAGATTTCCGTTCCAGAGAGCCCTGAAAAACCTACCCCAAACATTGGTCGCACACCGGACGGGAGCGGAGCCCAGTCCTGCCCTGGCCACGGCCTGGAGAGGAGCAAGCAGATCCAAGCAGGCTTCAGGGACAGAACCTCCAGCGGCCGCGAAGGTCCCTCCACCCACAGACGCACAGGTCAGCGGGAGAGACTGTCTGGACGGGCTGAGAGGGGAGCAGGGTGTCCCCATGACTCGGGCCCCCTCGGGAGGCAACAGCAGAGGCAGTGGACGGCCAGAGGCTCCCAGAGCAGGCAGGAGCTCAGTAGCAGCTCCATTACAGAAGATCTCTGCAGAAACCCCCTGAGGGAACTGAGCCTGGGAGGCGGCCCTGCCCCCACCTAAGAATCTGATTTAATCTTACCCTGAATAGCAGTTGGCCAGCCTGCTGAAAGCCCTGAGGCTGGGGAGCAGCATTTGAATCTCAGACCCCAAGCACTAGCTGGGCAGATCTAGGCTGGGGTGGACAGGCATCTCAGAAGTCAAGTCACTGGCTGGGAAAATGCCCAGAAAAGGGGAAAAAAATAAGACCATACTTTCTTGGGGAACAAATGATTCCACCCTTCCTCTCTGACGAGAAAGAAAACTGCTTACCATCAGGTAAAGACATAAGAGTCAAGGCCTCTGTATCCCAAACATCTGAAATAGATATCCAATAGGCTCAGGCCATGGAAGAGCCCAAAAAGGATTTTGAAAATCAAGTTA
>JAQQSK010013751.1:0-11375 GCA_028658325.1 Potorous gilbertii
GTTAGCCTATTTTTCAAGGTGCTATTTTCTTCAGCATTTTTTTGGGTCTCCTTTATTAAGGTATTGTCCCGTTTTCCATGCTTTTCTTGCATTTCTCTCATTTCTTTTCCCAGTTTTTCCTCCACCTCTCTAATTTGATTTTCAAAATCCTTTTTGAGCTCCTCCATGGCCTGAGCCCACGGGATATCTATTTCAGATATTTGGGATACAGAGGCTTTTCTCCTATGTCTTTACCTGATGCTTAGCAGATCTCTTCGTCTTCCGAGAGGAATGGCGGAATCATATTCTCAAGAAAATAACCTTCTATGGTCTTAGTTTTTTCGTCTTTTCTGGTCATTTTCCCAGCCAGTTACTTGACTTCTGAGCGTCCTCTCCACCCCCTGCCCTAGATCTGCCCAGCTAGTGCTTGGGGTCTGAGATTCAGATGCTCCTAGCCAGTTACTTGACTTCTGAGAGTCCTCTCCACCCCAGCCTTGGTCTGCTCAGCTAGTGCTTGGGGTCTGAGATTCAAATACTGCTCCCCAGCCTCAGGGCTTTTGGCGGCTGGCCTGACTGCTCTTCAATGGGAGCTTATCTGCTGGTGCTCAGGTTGGGGCTGGGCCGCCTCTCAGGCTCAGTTCCCTCGGGGGATTTATGCAGAGATCTTTTGTAATGGAGCTGCTGTCGCGCTCCTCCCTGCTCTGGGAGCCTCTGGCCAAGCTGCCTCTGCCTCTGCTGCAGCGGCTGCCTCCCGAGAGTGTCTGAGTCCCGGAGATACCCTGCTCACCTCTCAGATCGTCTCTCTCACTGACCTGTGTGTCTGTGGGTGGAGGGACTTTTGCGGCCACCAGAGATTCTGGTCCCTCCAGCCTGCTTGGATCTGCTCGCTCCTCTTAGTGCCACGTGGCGGGGCAGGGCAGGGGAGGGCTCCGCTCCCGTCCGGGCTTGGTGGACCCCTGGGGTCGGCTTTTCAGGGTTCTCTGCAACGGAAATCTCCTTCACTGTGTTTCTGCGTGGCTTCCACTGTTCCATAGTTTGTCTGGAGTTCTTTTTCTAGGAAATCCATGGGCTGTGGGTTCAGAGCTAGCAAATGTGAGTCTTTCTACTCCACCATCTTGGCTCTGCCCTCAAGCCTTTTTTCAGCCAAAGAAAAGTAAAGTTTATTAAAGATTCACCGTATTGTTGAGACACTTCAGAAATCTCACCAGACTCGTAAGGGATCTGAGCACAGCAAGATGGATTCTAAAGCACTAGACTATGATTAATAAGCCTCTTACTTAGGAACTTGGAATAGAGGGTGTGGTGGCAAGCAGTCATTCATTAGGCATTTATTAACCACCTTTGATGTGCCAGGCACTATATTAAAAGGCAAAAACAATTTCTTTTTTCAATAAGCTCATAGTTAAATTAGGGAGACAACAAGCAAACAACTATTTACAAACAGCATGTATACGTGTGTATTTGTGTGTGTGTGTGCTGTAAATTAAAAATATATATATAATCAACCGATTAAGAGTCCTAGAATTAAGGGGAATCACAAAAGACTTCCTGTAAAACTTAACATTTTTATCTGGGACTTAAAGGAAATCACGGAAACGAAGACGTACCCATGAGGATGAAGAACAGCAGGCATGGCATGAAATTGCCTAGTTAGCAGATGAAGCACCGAGGTAGAAAGAAGAGCCAGAAGAACAGCATCACTTAATATCAGAGTACGTGGGAGAATTCACAAGGTATAAGAACAATGGAAAGGTTATGTGAAGCACAGAGGAGGGAATAGTTTATGAAGCTTTTTAACATTAAACAGAGGATGTTTTCCAGATTATAATGTTTCATTATTCTATCTTTATCCTTATTTTTTTGGTTTTTGTTTTAATATAGAGTTTTATTTTGTTAAATGTTCCTTAATTACACACAAAATATTTAATGATCATTCTTTAAAATGTTAAGTGTAAATTCTTTCCCTCCCTCCCCCAGAGATGGCAAGCAATTTGATATCAATTATAAATGTGATGTTAGACAAAACTTATTTCTATATTTGCCATTAAAGAGAATATATTCCATTTCATCCTGGGGGTGAGAGGAAGACACCAAAAGTGACTGAATAAACAAATGGCATTAACAGTGTTGGCTTTTTTGAAAATCACTTTTAAGGCTGAGGTGAAGACAAAATGGAGTGGGGAGAAACTTGTAACAGGAAGACCAAACAGAAAACAGTTTGATGCAATAGTTCAGGTGTGAGAGGATGAGGGCCACTCTAATTTTGGTAATAATATCAGAGGACGGAAGGGGTTATATTCAAAAGGTTTTACAAAGGCAGAATGAATAGTCCTTCAAAACAATTTGCATATGGGCCGAGATGGAGTAGAGAGAGAGTGCAGAGTTGAAGATGACACACAAATTGCAGCTCTGCATGATTAAGAGGATGTTGGTACCTTTAATAGAGACAGGGAAGTTATTGGGGAGAGTGTTTAAGTTCTATTTTAGACATGTTTTATTTAAGATGTCAGGAGGATATTTAATTCCCAGTTTCCAATAAGCATTTGGTTACAGAAAACTGGAAATTCAGGAAAAATTTAGAAGTCAAGAAGGAGATTTAAGAATCATCTCCACAGAGATGATTACTAATCTACAGGGGCTAATAATACAACCATATAGAGGGAAAGGAAGAAGCAGGACAGAGCCCTGTGAGGAACTCACACTTAGTGTGACATGGATGAAGAATCAGCTAAGAGACTGAGAAAGAGAGATCAGATAGGTAGAAGGAGAATCACAAGAGAGCAGTTTCTATAAAACCTAGAGAGAAAAGAATATTGAGGAGAAAAGGGTAATTTAAAGTGTCAAAACCCATAGAAAGTTCAAAGATAAGGATTAAAAATGGTTATTAGATTTGGCATTTAAGAAATCATTAGTAAATTTGCAGAGCACAGTTTTAGTCGAATGAAGATGTCAGCAGGCAAGCTGTAGATAATTAAGAGTGAGAGATAAAGAAAAGAGGCTACCTATTTTCAAGAGACTTCTCAGAGAATTTAGCCCAAAGAGTGGGGGAAAATATGAGAGAATAGCTAGCAGTATTGCTAAATGGACTTTTTGAGGATAAAAGAGACATGGGCATATAGGCAGTCATTGCAGAAGCACTGTGTGTGTGTGTGTGTGGGTGTGTGTGTGTGTGTGTGTGTGTGTGTGTGTATAAGCAGTATCTCAAAGTTACTAACAATAAAAAGTGGGAGGGAAGGGTGAGATGAGATGGCAGAGTTAGAAAGATGCACATACACTAGCCTTTTCCCCCAGCTCATAAAATAACTGTGAAGAAAGGCTCTCAACAAATTCTACAGGAGCAGAAACCACAGAACAACAGAGTGGAAGAGATTTCCAGCCCACAATGACCTGAAAGACCGATGGGAAAAGTCTATTGCATGGGACATGGAGCAGAGCCCAGTGCACCTTAGGCAACTGCAGGCACCAGGAGGAGGACCCAAGCAGGCCTCGGGAGTGGATTCCACAGCAGGAGTAGGGGCGTTTTGCAGATCCCTCAACCTATAGGTCAGTGAGAGGATTTTTTCAGCTAGCCAAAAAGGGAAAAAGGTTTTCTCATAGCTCCTTAATCAGGTAGTTGTGGTAGAGGCCAAATTGGGCGGCAGGAGCTCCTACAGTGATTCACATCCATTATTGGATCATAACACCCCTGCGGGAAATGAACAACTGATCCTTACCTGAGTCATGTGTAACAGCACTGCCCCCAACTAATGTACCCTCGGGGATTTTAGAAGCTGATCTTTATCTCATATAAATGGTGTCTCTGCCCCCAACGAAAGCCCCGGGGGACTTGGGTGGTTTATCTAAATCTCAGCGACCAGTGCTGGCTTAGTGGAACAGAAAGCCAGGTGACTGTGGTGACAAAACAGTATTACACACAGATTCTGGGCACAAAAGTTTCTGGTTGCTTCTAGACCAATGAGCACACTTGACTGTGCCACCTTGGAGGAACTGAAATCTTACAGACACCCAGGGTAGAGCCAAATCTTCACAGAGGACTGAACTAGCTGGAAAAAATGCTCAGAAAAGGGAAAAAATAAGACTGGGGAAGGTTATTTTCTTGGTAAACAGATATCTTCTCCCATCTTTTTGAATGAGGAAGAACAATGCATACCATCAGGGAAAGACATAAAAGCCAAGGTTTCTGTATCCGAAACATCCAAAATAAATATTCAATGGTCTCAGGCCATAGAAGAGCTCAAAAAGAACTCTGAAAATCAAGTAAGAGAGGTGGAGGAAAAATTGGGAAGAGAAATGAGAAAGATGCAAGAAAATCATGAAAAGCAAGTCAACAATTTGCTAAAGGAGGCCAAATAGTAAGCTGAAGAAAATAACACCTTGAAAAATAGGCTAAATCAATTGGCAAAAGAGGTTCAAAAAGCCAATGAGGAGAAGAATGCTTTAACAAGCAGAAGTATCCAAATGGAAAAAGAGGTACAAAAGCTTACCAAAAAATATTGTTCTTTAAAAATTAGAATGGGGGAGTCAAGAGGGTGGACTAGAAAGACACACTTATGCAGGGTCCCCCCCACAGCCCATAAAATACCTGTAGAGACAGACTCTTAACAAATTCTGGAGCGGCAGAAGTGGAAAACAACAGAGTGGAGGAGATTTCCAGCTCACAGTGACCTGAAAGACCCACAGAAACATTAGTTAAGCCAGACACGGAACCGAGTACAGAGCTCTGCCCACTCTTGGCTGAGGGGTACAGCATGATGAGACTCTGGGTAGAGGACACTTGGGACAGAATCTCCAGTCATGGAATCCCCAGTCCCAGCAACATCGGGTTTCCGGATTCCTCAACCCACAGGGGCCAAAGGTCAGTAACAGGGTTTTATCAGCTGGCCAAAAAGGGAAAAGGGCCTTCCCATAGCTCCTGCAGCAGGCAGCACTCACAGAGGGAGCACAGCATATAGACCACTCCATTGTTGGAGCATAAAAACCCCTGGGGGCACTGAAGAACTGAAACTTGCCTCAGCCCAGGGTGGAGGCCCTGGCTGAGCTGGTTTTTTCTCAAACTCAATGGCAGCCCTGCCAATCCCACTTATCTGAAAATCAGCAATCAGTGCTAACTCGGCAGAACTGGAGGACAGGTGGCTGTGGAGAGGTAACAGCTAAAATTCTGGGCATAAAATTCCCTCTCTCCATCCAGACCAGTACACACTGGATTGTGCCACTTTGGAGGAACTGAGATCTCACAGATTCTCAGAACATATCCTACACTTGACAAAGGACCCAAGAGTCAAGTAACTGGTTGGGAAAACGACCAGAAAAGGGAAAAAAAATAAGATCATAGAAGGTTATTTTCTTGATGAATAGAAATCTTCTTCCATCTTTTTGCATGAGGAAGAACAATTATGACCATCAAGGAAAGACAGAAATCAAGGCTTATGTATCTGAAACATCGAAAATAAATTTTAAGTGCGCTCAGGGCATCAAAGAGCTCAAAAAGGATTTTGAAAATCAATTTAGAGAGGTGAAAGAAAAACACAGAAGAGAAATGAAAGAGATGCAAGAAAAGCAGGAAAAGTCGGTTAACACCTTGCTAAAGGAGACCCAAAAAAATACTGAAGAAAATAACATGTTGAAAAATAGGCTGACTGAACTGGCAAAAGAGGTTCAAAAATCCAATGAGGAGAAGAAATGGTTTAAAAAACAGAATTAGTCAAGGGGAAAAGAAGGTCCAAAAGCTCATTGAAGAAAAATAGTTCTTTAAAAATTAGAATGAAACAGATGGGGGCTAACGACTTTATGAGAAACGAAGAAACCATAAAACAAAACTAAAAGAATGAGAAAATGGAAGATAATGTGAAATATCTCATTGGAAATACAACTGAACTGGAAAATAGATCCAGGAGAGACAATTTAAAAATTATGGGACTACCTGAAAGCCATGATCACAAAAGAGCCTAGACAAAATCCTTCATGAAATTATCAAGGAAAACTGCCCTGATACTCTAGAACCAAATGGCAAAATAAGTATTCAAGGAATCCACTGATCACTGCCTGAAAGCTATGCAAAAAGAGAAACCCCTAGGGACATTGTGGCCAAATTCCAGAATTCCTACGTCAAGGAGAAAATATTGCAAGCAGGTAGAAAGAAACAATTCAGGTACTGTGGAAATACAATCAGGATAACACAAAATCTAGCACCTTCTACACTAAGGCATGGAGGGACCTGGAATAGGATATTCCAGAAGTCAAAGGAACTAGGACTAAAACCAAGAATCACCTACCCAGTAAAACTAAGTATAATACTTCAGGGGGGAAAACGGTCGTTCAATGAAATCAAGGACTTTCAAGCATTCTTGAGGAAAGGTCAGAGCTTAAAAGAAAATTTGACCTTCAAACACAAGAATGAAGAAACTCGTGAAAAGGAAAAAAGCAAAGAGAAGTCATAAGGGCCTTCCTAAAGTTGAACTGTTTACATTCCTACATGGAAAGACAATATTTGTAACTCTTGAAACTTTTCATTATCTGGGTAGTTGGTAGAATTACACACACACACACACAGACAGAGAGCACAGAGTGAACTGAATAGGATGGGATCATATCTTTAAAAAATGAAATTAAATGGTGAGAGAGAAATCTATTGGGAGGAGAAAGGGAGAAATGGAATAAGACAAATTGTCTCTCATAAAAGAGGCAATCAAAAGACTTTTCAGTGGAGCAAAAGAGGAGAGGTGAGAAAAAGAAACAAGAAGCCTACTCTCATCACAATCGACTAAAGGAAGGAATAAAATACACACTCATTTTGGTATTAAAACCTGTGTTACAATACAGGAAAGTAGGGGAGAAGGGGTTAAGCAGGGTGTGGGGGATGATGGATGGGAAGGGAGTAGGAGGAGGGAGCAATTTGAAATCAACTCTCTTGGGGAGGGACAGGATCAAAACAAAGAATAAAACCAATGGGGGCAGGATAAGTTGGAGGAAAATATCGTTAGTCTTACACAGTATGACTATTATGGAAGTCATTTGCAAAACTACACAGATATAGCCTATATTGAATTGCTTGCTTCTAAAGGAATGGGTAGAGAGGGAGTGATGAAGTCAATTTCTAAGTCAAAGTTTTAGGAACAACTGTCGAGTGTTGTTCTTACTACTGTAAAATAAGAAATACGGGTATTGGGGTATACAATGATGTCTGGCCCTGAAGGAGAAAAGTGAAGATGAGGACAAGGGAAGGAAGGGATATTAAAAGAGAGGGCAGATTGGTGATAAGGGAAATTAGAATGCTCAGTGTGTTGGGGTGGTGGAGGGGTTAAATGGGGAGAAAACTTGGAACGCAAAATTTCATGAAAATGTATTTTAAAAGTTAAATAAATAAATAAATAAAAATACAATGGTACAGATGGAGACGAATAACTTTATGGCAATCCAAGAAATCACAAAACAAAACCAAAAGAATGAAAAAAAAGGAAGAAAATGTGAAATATCTCATTGTAAAAACAACTGATCTACAAATTAAATCCAGGAGAGGCAATTTAAAAATTATAGGACTACCTGAAAGCCATGACAAAAAGCATATCCTAGACATCATCTTTCACGAAATTATCAAGAAATACTGGGCTGATTTTCTAGGACCACGGATAAAATAATTATTCAAAGAATCCATCAATCACTTCCTGAAAGATATCCAAAAATCAAAACTCCTAGGAATATTTTAGCCAAATTCGAGAGTTATCTGTTCAAAGAGAAAATATTGCAAGTAGCTAGAAATAAACAATTTTAGTAATGTGACAATACAATCAGAATAACACAAAATCTGGTAGTTTCTACATTAAAGGATAAAAGGGCATGCAATAGAATATTCCAGAAGTCAAAGAAACTAGGAATAAAACCAAGAATCACCTACTCAGCAAAACTGAATCTAATACTTCAGGGGAAAAAATTGTCTTTCAATGAAATAGAACATTTTCAAGCATTTTTGATGAAAAGAAAAATGCTCAAATAAAATCTGACTTTCAAATACAAGAATCAAGAGAAGCATAAAAAGCTAAACAAGAAAGAGAAATCTTAAAGGACTTCCTGATGTTGAACTGTTTACATTCCTACATGGAAAGACAGTATTTCTAACTCTTGAAACGTTTTTCAGTATCTGAGTAGTTGATGATATCACACACACACACACACACACACACACAGATAGAGGGAAGGAGAGAGGGAGGGAGGGAGACAGAGAGCACAGACGGAAGTGAATAGGATGGAATTATATTTAAAAAATGAAATTAAGGGGTGGGAGAGGATTGTATTGGGAGGGGAAAGGTAGAAATTAAATGGGGCAAAATATCTCTGATAAAGGAGTCAAGAAAAAAATATTTCAATAGAGTGTAAAAGGATGGAGGTGAGATAGAAAAGTAAAGCTTACTCTTGTCACATTTGACTCAAGGAAGGAATAAAGAACACATTCATTTTGGTATAAAAACCTATCTTGCAATACAGAAAAGTGGGTGAGAAGGGGATATGCAGGGTGGAGGGTATAATGGAAGGGAGAGCAATGGGAGGAGGGAACAATTAGAAGTCCACACTGTTGGGGAGGGTCTAGGTCAAAAGAGTGAATAGAAGAAATCGAAGGGGCAGGACAGGATGGAGGGAAATATAATTAGTCTTACACAACATAACTATTATGGAAGTTTTTTTTCAAAACTACACACATATGGCCTATACTGAATTACTTGCCTTTCCAATGAGGATAGTTGAGGAGGGAAGAAGGAAGAGAAAATGGAATTCAAAGTTTTAGGAACAACTGTTGAGTGTTTTCTTTCATACAACTGGGAAATAAGAAATACAGGTAATGGGGTATAGAAATTTGTCTTTCCCTACAAGACAAAAGAGAAATGGGGATAAAGGAAGAGAGGAATGTTAGTACAGAGGACAGATTGGTAATAGAGGTAATTGGAATGCTCAGTATTTTGGGGTGGGGGAGGGGAGAGATGGGGAGAAAATTTGGAATGCAAAATGTTGTGAAACGAAATGTTGAAAACAAAATAAATAAATTAAATTTTTAAAATGGTCGAACTTGCCTATCATTTGTTGAGAAATTATTTTAAAAATCCGAGAAAATTGGAACTCAATGGGAAATTTTATATAGAAGACCCAAAAGAAATATAAGGAAACCATTAAAGAGTTATTATAAGGCACTGATAAAGGTTAAACTATTTATTTATGATTTGTGAAAATTGTTATCATTACTAAGGTAGTTCTACAGAAAGATTGTGGCTGAGTTGCATGATGGGATGATTCCAAAAACAAAACAAGACAAACCCAAAGTTGGTCAGCCAAAGGTAAAAAGGAGCAATTTTCTCCTAAAAATGGGACATGACAAGAAGAATTGATAAAGGCTTAACAGGTGGGGGAGTAGGGTTGGTAATTTCAACTCATCTGATTTGAAAAGTAAACAAAGTGTACATCTGAAAAAGTTTAAATGTGTCCTGAACGTCTACAAAAATGAAAAATAACTGGGGGAGAGGAGCTGGAAGGGACTTTTAAAATAATGTATAGAGTGGATAAGGAAGGTGGGGGGAGAAAGTATAGGGGAGAGAATTTTAGTGGTGTGGGCAAAAAGAGGAATGAGAGGGGAAGGTAAAAGGGAAGGTAACTCGGAATAAGGTAAACAAATAGACTAAGGAAGCAAATAGTGAGTGAAAATAAGATGGAGGGAAATTTGCCAACAGTGATTAGAACTTTGTCAAATCCATAAGAATATGAGTTACTCCCCAGCTGATAAATGTTCAAAAGGTATGAACAGGCAGTTTTCCAATTAAGAAATCAAAACGAATACACACACACACACACACACACACACACACACACACACACATTTGCACACACACATACATATAGTCATTTTTGTTTTTGTTGTTCACATGGTGGCCAGAAGAATTGATACAAGGCCACTCTCAAGGTCTCATTTTAAAACGTTGGAATTGATTGTACGACATGGAAGACACAATATAGGACTGCTCAACACAGAATGACCACATGAGAGAAGGTGCTGTGCTCTGTTGGCAAAGAAGAATTGAAATAGCTCAAAAGAAGCACGGGATGTTCTAATTTAGAGAATCTTAAATGTTCACATGGGCTATTTAGGCCGAAGCTGTGGTACAATATTCTGAGCATATATTAGTCTGATCAGCTGCAGTCAGACACACTGTAACATCACTCTAGTGAAGTGACATCCTTTGGGTCCTCTTTAAGAATGAATGACAACATGATGGGGTGGAGTCAAGATGGCAGAATAGAAAGACTCACATATACTAGATCCGAAACCCAAAGCCCATGGATTTCCTCTAAAAATAACTCCCTACAAATTCTGGAACAGTGGAAGCCACACAGCAACACAGTGAAGGAGACTTCCATTCCAGAGAGCCCTGAAAAACTGATCCTAAAGGTCCATCACACAGCAGACAGAAGCAGAGCCCTGCCCTGCCCGGGCCACACGGCACTGAGAGGAGCAAGCAGATCCAAGCAGGTTTCAGGGACGGAATCACCAGCAGCCACGAAGGTTCCTCCACTCACAGATGCACAGGTCAGTGAGAGAGACGTCTGGATGGGCTGAGAGAGGAGTGGGGTGTCTCCATAAGTCGGGCCCACTCGGGAGGCAGCAGCAGAGGCAGCGGGTGGCCAGAGGATCCCAGAGCAGGCAGGAGCTAGACAGAAGCTCCATTACAGAACGTCTCTGCATAAACCCTCTGAGGGAATTGAGCCTGGGAGGTGGCCCTGCCCGCACCTGAGAACATGAATTAATCTTACCCTGAATATCAGCCAGGCCTGCTACCGAAAGCCCTGAGGCTGGAGAGCAGCATTTCAATCTCAGACTGCAAGCACTACCTGGGCAGACCCAGGGAGGGGTGGAGAAGACTCTCAGAAGTCAAGTAACTGGCTACGAAACTGCCCAGAAAAGGGAAAAATTAGGAAAATAGAAGGTTATTTTCTTGGGGAAAAAATGAGGAAGAAAACTGCTAACCATCAGGTAAAGACATAAGAGTCAAGGCCTCTGTATCCCAAACATCTGAAATAGATATCCAATTGACTCAGGCCATGGAAGAGCTCAAAAAGGATTTTGAAAATCAAGTTAGACAGATGGAGGAAAAACTGGGAAAAGAAATGAGAGAGATGCAAGAAAAGCATTAAAAACGGGCCAATACCTTAATAAAGGAGACCCAAAAAAATGCTGAAGAAAATAGCACCTTGAAAAATAGGCTAACTCAATTGGCAAAAGAGGTTCAAAAAGTCAATGAGGAGAAGAATGCTTTCAGAAGCAGAATTAGCCAAGTGGAAAAACAGGTGCAAAAGCTCACTGAAGAAAATAGTTCTTTCAAAATTAGAATGGAACAGATGGAGTCTAATGATTTTCTGAG
>JAQQSK010013752.1:0-11375 GCA_028658325.1 Potorous gilbertii
AGAGGCTTTGACTCCCACGTCTTTACCTGATGGTAAGCAGACCTCCTCGTCGTCAAAGACAAATGGAGGAATGATCTTCTCAAGGAAATAACCATCTATGGTCTTAGTTTTTTTCCCTTTTCTGGGCATTTTCCCAGCCAGTTACTTGATTTCTGAGAGTCCTCTCCACCCCCTGGCCTACATCCACCAGCTAGTGCTTGGGGTCTGAGATTCAAATGCTGCTCCCCAGCCTCAGGGCTTTTGGCGGCAGGCCTGACTGCTCTTCAATGGGAGCTTATCTGCTGGTTCTCAGGTGGGGGCAGGGCCGCCTCTCAGGCTCAGTTCCCTCAGGGGGTTTATACAGAGATCCTTTGTAGTGGAGCTGGGGTGGAGCTCCAGCTCGCTCTGGGAGTCTCTGGCCAAGCTGCCTCAGCCTCTGCCTCGGCCGCAGCCTCCCAGGGGGTCCGACTCCCGGAGATCCCCCACTCCCCTCTCAGCCCATCTATCTCACTGACCTGTGCGTCTGTGGGTGGAGGGACCTTCGAGGCCGCCGGAGATTCAGGTCCGGGAAGCCTGCAGGGCTCTGCTTGCTCCTCTCAGTGCCGCGTGGCTGGGGCGGGGGAGGGGAGCGCTCAGCCGGGCAGGACTCTGCTCCTGTCCGGGGTACCTTTGCGGTCGGTTTTTCAGGGCTCTCTGCAGCAGAAATCTCCTTCTCTGTGTTGCTGCGTGGCTTCCACTGTTCCAGAATTTGTCAGGAGTTCTTTTTACAGGAAATCTATGGGCTGTGGGTTCGGACCTAGCATAGGTGAGTCTTTCTACTCCGCCATCTTTGCTCCGCCCCGGAAATATTTGTTGATTGATTATAAAGTTGATTTGCACAAAATTATCTCTCCATTTGTCCCTATTAAAATTTCATCTTATTTAATTTGGTCTGTCAACCTGAAATAAAGACTACCAAAGTAGTAACAACATACTTCTATAATCAAGGCAAGGGAATTGGAATTCAGGACACTACAGTACTGAAGTGCCCTGGAGGGGCAGAAGGGTCAGAGGTCAAACATATACTTAAACAGGAAAAGAGTCTCATGGAAGGCACAGCCTTAGAAAGCTACTATATAAGCTTTTGGCACAATACTTGAAAAGTACTTAGGTGAGGCTCTATCTGGTCAGAAGAATAGGCTCCAGGTACAACAAAATAAGAGTTTCCAGAGATATCATGAGACTGACTCTAAATAGTTCAAACTGGCTCCAGTTCTGAGGTCACTGGGATCAGAATCATCTTCTAATGACTGTTTTCAACAGGTCCATTGTTCTAAACTATTGTGATCTTCTGTGGACCTAGGTGCCGTTGTTGACCCCTCACTCTCTCTTATCCTTCATTTTTCCAACCTGTTGCCAAGTCCTAAGGATTTTATATTTGTATCATTTCTTATATACATCCCTTTCCCTACTCTGAGGGTGCTATCACCTTGGTTCAAAACTTCATGACCCCAGGCCTGAACTATTGCAATAGCCTGCTGGTTGGATCCCTATGCCTCAAGTCTCTTTCCACTCCAGTTCATCCTTGACTCACTTGTCAAATTTACCTTCATAAAGCACAAATCTGACCACGTTCCCAACCTACTCAATCAACTACCCTGGCTTCCTATCACCTCCACAATCAAATACATGAAATCTTCTGTGTGGCATTTGAGACCCTTTATATCCTGGCTCCCTCCTACCATTATAAACTTCTCATACTATTTCCTCTCTCTCTTTATCACCAGGTGCTTTGTGATCCTTGAACAAGACACTCCATCTCCAGAATGGATATTTCCATTGGTTGATCCCCATATCTGGAATTCTCTTGTTTCCATTTTTTATTTGGCCTTTCTGGTTTCCTTAAAGTTCCAGCTGAAATCACACCTTCTCCAATAAGCTTTTCCTGATCCTCCTTATTACTTCCTTCTGCTGATTATTTCCAATTACCCTATGTCTAGCATGTTTGCATGTAATTGTTACCATGTTGTCTTTCCCATCACATTGTGAACTCCTTAAAAGTTGTGCTTGTCTTTGGCCTTTCTCTGTATTCCCAGAGCTTATCACAGTACCTGACACACAACAGGTACTTAATATATGCTCACTAATATTAATACTCACATTGATAATTCTGCGATCCAGTCTATTTTCTATTTCTCTCAGCTTCACATCATCTGAAAATTCGATAATTGAGTCATCCATGCCTTTTTCCTGGGTCAGTGATTAAAGAATATTGAACAGTTCATAGCAAAAAACCTCATCTCTGAGGCACTCTACTGCAGGGTCCAAAATTGTCACAACCCTCAATAAAAGACACTGAGGCAGAGCTCTGAGGCAATAAACATTTATTAAAGAGACCTAGCTAGTTTCCTTAAATGAATGGGAGCTCAGATCTTCCTCATGATCTGAAATGCAACCCTGCCTCAAGAGCCTAAGTTTTATAGTGCTTTAAACCCAGATGACATAAAAGAGACAAAGTAAAATGCAGTCTCAATGATTGATTAACCCTCCAGAAGGTCCTACCAAGCTGAAGAGTAGACCCACGTGCTGGGCTGATAAACAGATGTCAAAATACCCACATAAACCGACAAATTGATAGATAGACCACAGGCTGGCAAAAATGGTCACTTGTTGGCCAAGTGCTCATGGTCATTTCCCCATGTTGAGCAATAGAAAGATGACTAGGGATGGGGGAGCAGCTGAAGGGGGCGGGCAGAGCCAAGATGACAGATTAAAAGCCGGGACTCACCTGAGCTCTCCTCCCAAATCCTCCAGATACCTTTAAAAATGACTCTAAACAAATTCTTGAACAATAGAACATGTAAAAAGACGGAGAGAAACAAATTTTCAGCCCAAGAAAAACTAGAAAGTCAGCAGGAAAGGTCTGTTGCACCAGGCTGAGAAAGGAGTGCAGTCCACAGCATACTGTGCCAGCACAGACCAGCAAACCTGGAACTGGCCTCAGGATGACTGAAGCACTCACAGCAATGATGATTTCTGAACTTCTCAGCCCATAGACACCAGGAACAACTTAGAAGTCATCAGGAAGTCTCTGTCATGCCAGGGTGGGAGTGGAGCACAGTCCAACACAGGCTCCACCAGCAAAGCCTGACCCTAGCAAGCCAGGAGTAGGCCTTTGGAATTATTGAATCAGTAGCAGCAGTGGCAGCAGTTATTTCAGGGACTCTCAGCCTATACACAGTAAGGGAGTTGAACAACCAGTCAGAAGGAGATTATAGGGGTCTCTTTGATAGCACTGAGGCAGGACTCTATTTCTTTTCCCACACTCAGATCTGGGTTCCAGTCCTGGGTGGCAGTCCCAGGGAATCAGTAGCATAGCAGAGCTTGTGGCCATGGTGGAGAGGGTGAGGGGGTAGGATCCTTCTTACAGTTCCAGGACAAAATAGAATGCTTGTGTTTACTCACAGACTAGAGCACAAACCAGGAGAGTAGTAAACACCTCTCTTTAGATCATACTACCTTGGAAAAACTAAAAATTTATAGGTACCCAGGATCTCTGAAAATAGCTGCACAAACCTTCTGAAACTTGGGACTATGTGCACCCTGGAGAAGAGCCCTATTTTAATAGTTAAAAGTCAAGTAATAGTCTGAGAAAATGAGAAAACAATGGGAAAAAACCCTCTGATTTTAGAAAGTTATTATGCTGACAAGGAATATCAAAACACACACTCGGAAGAAGATAGCAAAGTCAAAGCTTCTAAGAAAAATATGAATTGGTCACAGGCCATGGAAGAGGGCAAAAAGGATTTTGAAACTCAAGAGAGGTAGAGGAAAATTTGGAAAGAGAAATGAGAGTGATGCAAGAAAATCAGGAACAAATGAGTCAACAGGTTGGTAAAGGAGACACAAAAAAACCTGAAGAAAATAACACGTTAAAAAAAAAGACAAGGCCAAATGGAAAAAGAGGTCCAAAAAGCCAATGAGGAAAAGAATGCCTTAAAAACCAGAATTCACCAAATGGAAAGAGATGTCTAAAAACTTACTGAAGAAAATAATTCCATAAAAATTATAATGGAGCAAATGGAAGCAAATGACTCCATGAGAAATCAAGAAATTTTTAAACAAAACAAAACAAAACAAATGAAAATATAGAAAACCATGTGAAATATCTCATTGGAAAAACAACTCACCTGGAAAATAGATCAAGGAGAGACAATTTAAAAAATTATGGGACTACCTGAAAACCATGGTCAAAAAAAGAGCCTAAACACCATCTTTCAAGAAATTCTCAGGAAAGGGATGGAACCAAGATGGTGGAATAGAAGGACAGGCCTATAGAAGCTCCCCTCCATAGCCCATAAAATACCTGTAAAAAAAATTTCTCTAAACAAATTCTAGAGCAGTAGAAGCCACAAAATGAAAGCGTGAAAGAGATTTCCAGCCCAAGACAGCCTGGAAGGCTGACAAAAAAGATCTATTACAATAGGCATGGAGCAAAACACAGCCTGACCTCAGCTTCAGCAAGGCAGGGACAGGACCAGAACAGGCATCAGGGCAGAATCCCCAGCAACAGCTGCAATTCCCAGATTACTCAACTCACAAACGCCAAAGACAGCTTAAAAGGTTAGTGAGGAAACATTCACCTGTGTGAGACAGGACCAGGGTCTGGCCCCACCAGTAGCAACTGAAGCGGTAGCATTCACTTTTGAAGCCCTCTGCCTAAAGCCCCTGAAGGAATTGAGAAAATGGTCTGGATCTCAGTCCTGAATGGCTCTCCTGGGTTGAGGAAGAGTACTAGCATGTTGGGGCTAGAGGTGGTTGTGGAGAGGGAATTGTACTCACAGATTCTGGGCAGAACAGGGGGCTTGTGGTTGCTCACAGGCAAGAGCACAGGCCAGGAGAGGAGTAAAGTTCTCTCCCTTGATTGTGCCATCTTGGAGGAACTGAGAACTTACAGGTCCCCAGAGTATATCTTCTTCTTGACAAAGGATTCAAAAGTCAAGTAATTGACTGGGAAAATGCCCAAAAATGGGGAAAAAATAAGACTATAGAAGGCTACTTTCTTGGTGAACAGGTATTTTCTTCCATCCGTTCTGATGAGGAAGAGCAATGCATACCATCAGAGGAAGACATAAAAGTCAAGGTTCCTGCATCCATAACCTGCAAAATAAATATGCAATTGTCTCAGGTCATAGAAGAGCTCCAAAAGGATTTTGAAAATCAAGTAAGAGAGGTGGAGGAAAAATTGGGAAGAGAAATCAGAGCAATGCAAGAAAATCATGAAATGTGAGTCAGCAGCTTACTAAAGGAGATCCAAAAAATGCTGAAGAAAATAGCACCTTAAAAAATAGACTAACTAAAATGGCAAAAGAGGACAAAAAGCCAATGAGGAAAAAAATGCTTTAAAAAGCAGAGTTGCCCAAATGGAAAAGGAAGTTCGATAGGTCACTGAAGAAAATAGTTCTTTAAAAACTAGAATGAAGCAGATGGAAGCTAATGACTTTATGAGAAAACAAGGAATTGCAAAACAAAACCAAAAGAATGAAAAAATAAAAGAATGTGAAATAACTCATTTGAAAAAACAACTGACCTGAAAAATAGATCCAGGAGAGATAATTTAAAAATTATGGGACTATCTGAAAGTCATGATTTAAAAAAAAAAGCCTAGACATCATCTTTCATGAAATTATCAAGGAAAATTGCCCAGATGTTCTGGATCCAGAGTGTAAAATAAATATTGAAAGAATTCACCATTCACCTCCTGAAAGAGATGCAAAAAGAAAAACTCCTAGCAATATTGTAGCCAAATTCCAGAGTTCCCAGGTCAAAAATATTGCAAGCAGCTAGAAAGAAACAATTCTAGTATTGTGAAAATGCAATCAGGATAACACAGGATCTGGCAGCTTCTACATTAAGAGATTGAAGAGCTTGGAATATGATATTCCAGAAGTCAAAGGAATGAGGACTAAAACCAAGAATCACCTACCCAGCAAAACTGAGTATAATACTTCTAGGGAAAAAAATGGTCATTCAATGACATAGAGGGTTTTCAAGCACTGTTGATGAAAAGATCAGAGTTGAATAGAAAATTAGACTTTCAAACACAAGAATCAAGAGAAAAATGAAAAGGTAAACAGGAAAGAGAAATTATAAGGACTTACTAATTCTGAACTGTTTACATTCCTACATGGAAAGAAAATATTTGTAACTCTTGAAACTTTTCTCAGTATTTGGGTAGTTAGAGGGATTATACACACACACATATACATACATACATACATACACACACACACACACATATATATATATGTATATAGAGAGCACAGGATGAGTTTAATAGGAGGAGATGATATCTAAAAAAGTAAAATCAAGGGGTGAGAGAGGAATATATTGAGAGGAGAAAGGGAGAAATGTAAAGGGGCACATAATCTCTCATGAATGAGACAAGAAAAAGCTTTTTCCATGGAGGGGAAAAGGGGAGAGGTGAGAGGGAAAAAGTGAAGCTTACTGTCATCACATTTGACTTAAGGATTGAATAATATGTACACTCAATTTGATTTGAAAATCTATGTTACACTACAGAAAAGTAGGGGAGAAGGGGATAAATGGTGTGGGAGGATGATAGAAGGGAGGGTATATGGGAGGAGGGAGTAATTAGAAGTAAACACTTTTGGGGAGAGTCAAAAGAGAGAATAGAATAAATGGGGGGGAAGGATAGGATGGAGAGAAATATAGCTAGTCTTATGCAACATGACTATTATGGAAGTCTTTTGCAAAGCTACACATATATGGCCTATATTGAATTGTTTGCCTTCTCAGTGGGGATAAGTGGGGAGGGAGGGAGAGAAGTTGGAATTCAAAGTTTTAGAAATGAAGGTTGAGAATTGTTTTTGCATACAACCTGGAAATACAAAATACAGGCAATGGGGTATAGAAATCTATCTTGCCCTACTTGAAAAAAGAGCAGATGAAGATAAGGGAAGAGAAGGGTGTGATAGAAGCAAGGGTAGATTGGCATTTTGTGGTGATGGGAGGGGAGAGATGAGGAGAAAATATGGGACTCATAATTTTGTGGAAATGAATGTTGAAAACTAAAAATAAATAAACATTAAAAAATAGAAATAAGAAAAAAAAGAAGAAATCATCAGGGAAAACTCTGATATTCTAGAAACAGAGGGTAAAATGGAAATTAAAAGGATCCACAAATCACCTCCTGAATGAGATCCCAAAATGAAAACTGTCAGAAGTAGTATAGCCAAATTCCAGAGTTCCCAGGTCAAGGAGAAAATATTGCAAACAGCCAGGAAAAAACAATTCAAGTATTGTGGAGCCAATCAGGATAACACAAGATTTAGCAGCTTCTACATTAAAGGATGAGAGTGCTTAGAATATGATATTCTAGAGATCAAAAAAAACTAGGGTTGTAACCAAGAATCACCTACCCAGCAAAACTGAATCTAATCCATGAAATGGAAAAAGAGGGGAAACTCCCATTCATGAGATAAAGAACTTTCAAGCTTTCTTGATGAAAATACCAGAGCAAAACAGAAAATTTGACTTTCAAATAGAAAACGAGAAAAGCATAAAAAGTAAACAGGAAAGGGAAATCATAAGGGACTTAATAAGTTTAAACTATTTACATTCCTACATGGGAAAATGATATTTTTAACTTTTAAGATCTTTCTTGGTATTAGTAGTCCACATAGACAGTTAGAAGGAGTCCATATAGACAGAGCAGACAGGTATTAATTGAATTTGAAGGGATGATATCTAAAAAATAAAGTGGTGAGAGAAGAATGTACTGGGAGAAAGAGAAAAGGAAAGGTAAATTATATCACATAAAAGAGGCAAGAAAAAGCTTTTTATTTATATATTTTTACAGTGGAGGGGAAGAAGGGGAAAGTGAGTGAGCTTTACTCTCATCAGAATTGGCTCAAAGAGGGAATAACATACACAGGCAATTAGGTGTAGAAATCTATCTCACTCTCCAGGAAAGTAGGAGGGGAAAGGGATAAGAGAAGGAGTGGGATGATAGAGGGTAAGACAGATTGGAGGAGGAGGTGGTCAGAAGGAAAACACTTTTGGAGAGTGACAAGGTGAAAGGAAAGAAAGAATCTCTTCTTTATTAATTATATATTAAATATATAATATGATAAAATATTAAAAATACAATAAATATTGATCTATTTCTTTAAATAAGAATAGGTGGAATAAGATGGAGGGAAAAACACAGTAACTATGGAAAAAATTTGGATCAAATTCCTCTGATAAAGACCTCATTTCTCTAACATATAGAGAACTGTGTCATATTTATAAAAATAAGAGCCATTTCCCAATTGATAATTGATCAAAAGATATAATCAGTTTTGAGATGAAGTAATCAAAGCCATCTATAGCCATATGAAAAAATATTCTAACTCATTATTGACTGCAGAAATATAAACTAAAACAATTCTGACGTACTACCTCATAAGGCAGAAAAAGTAAATGACAAATGTTGGAGGGGATGTGGAAAAAATGAATCATTAATGCATTGTTGGTGGAGTTGTCAACAGATTTAACCATTCTATAAAGCAATTTGGAACTATGCCCAAAAGGCAATAAAACCATGCATATCCTTTGACCTAGCAATACCACTAGTAGGTCTGTGTCCCAAAAGAGATAAAAAAAGAAACAAAAAGGAAAAGGATTTATATGTACAAAAATATTTATAGCAGCTTTTTTCTGTGGGTAAAGAATTAGAAATTGAGGGGATGCCTATAATTTGGGGAATGGCTGAACAAGTTGTTGGTATGTAATTATGACAGAATAATATTGTGCTTTAAGAAATGATGAGCAGAAAAACCTAGAAAGACTTGCATGGGTTGATGCAAAGTGAAATATACTGTGTAGAAAGTAACAGCAATATTGTAGAATGATCAGCTATACTTAGCTATTCTCACAATACAATGATCCAAGACAACTCTGAAGGACTTATGATGAAAAATGCTATCCATCCTGAGAAAGAACTAATGGTGTCTGAATACAGATTGAAGCATACTTTTTTAATTTTATTTTTCTTGAGGTTTTTTTTTTTGACCTATGTTTTCTTTCACAACATGACTAGTATGGATATGTTTTGCATGACTTCACATGCATAATATATATAGAATTGCTTGCTTCTCAATGAGAGAAGGTGAGGAAGGAGGGAGAGAATTTGAAACTCAAAGTTTTAAAAACAAATATTAGAAATTATTTTTACATGTAACTTGTAAGAATTATATATTAAATAAATATAATACTCCCCCCAAATATTTTTTTTTTAAATAGCTGAGAGACTTTCCATATCATTGAATCCTCTCTACTATGCTGGGTTTGGTTTCAAGATGACATGGCAAAAACAAAGGTGGAGGTCCTCTAGTTAGCTTTCTGTGGTTAAGCAAGTGAACTTCATAACAAGCCAGTGAATGTTGACCCCATGCTTCCACACTGACTTGGTCAATCCTGGCCTCTTATAAGGGATACAATACAATACAAAAGGGGCTAGTCTAGCCTATGGTTGCCCTTACAGGTTATCACATGGTCATGTATTCATTCAAAATCAACTCATTAAGGACCTACTATTATGATAGGCACTAGGGTTACAAAATAAGCATACCAAAAAATCTCTGCCTTCAGGGGGCCTACATCCTACCGGTATAATGTAATATGTACACATATAATTAAGCAAATAATATGTATCTGAATATATATATGTGTGTATATATATATATATATATATATACACATACATATCTCTACTTGTACCTATCCATACATATATATGTTTATATATATATAAATATGAATATAAAATTTCAAGAACATTAATAACCTGGGAATTTTAAAGGCCTAATATAGAAGGTAGTACCTGAGTTGTACTTCGAAGTACTATGAGGATTCTATGAGGTAAAAGTGAGATGGAACTTAAATACATAACAAGATTGAGGGAAGAATCCAGGTGTCACCAAGAAGTCTGGGATCCTAGGATCCCCTTGATAGGGGAGATCAGCCTGGAATGTAGATCAAACCCAGAAGGGATCCTAGTTGTGCAGACAACACAGTCCTGTCTAGGCAACTTGAACCTCAAGAGAATGCTAAGAAGTGGCCAGTAATAGGGATGGGGTTCAGACTCTGGGAATCTCCCTGAACTCCCCTTGAATCTTCTCACTTAATCTGGACTTTCTTACTCAAATCTATTCTTCTCATTTGATTCAGCAGTCTTCATAGTCCCAAGAGGCCCATGGGCTTTTCGTATCACTGTACCCAGCTCTCTGTTGCACTCCCCACCCCTGATCCCATAAAAACCCCATTCCCCAGGCTCCTGACCACTCCCATCAAGATCCTCCCTAAAGTCTATCTATATTCATCCCATGGTACTGATCATTCCTATACTGCCCTTATCAAGGCTCCTTAAGAGTCAACCCAATGGCAATTCTTCAATATACTTTGTTTTTCTTTGACTTGAAGAAGGCTTGAGTCGAATTCATTCGAACAGGACTCAATATTTCAGGGTATTTCAGATCCCCCAGAACCCCTGAACCTCAAAAATAGGATCAAAGAGAGGAATACCAAAAGAATACTAAATCAAGAAGGGAAATCCAAGGAACCCTCAAGGCCAGGCTTTCTGGGGCTCTTCAGACAAACCCCTCACAGTCCAAGGGACAAAGGTCTCAGCTTGGGCTTGTACCCATCAGTCTAAGAAGGAACGGGTGGAAAGGTCTGCTTTGGGATTTCCTGAGACTGAACAGATGTTGAAAATTGCAGAGGTCAAACTGCAGATTACTTGTATTTCTTATTTCCTAGTAGCAAGAACAATACTCAACAGTTGTTCCTAAAACTTTGAGTTCCAACTTCTCCCCATCCCTCCCTCCCCACCCATTCACTTTGGGAAGGCAGGCAATTCAATATAGGCCATATCTGTGTAGTTTTGCAAATGACTTCCATAATAGTCGTGTTGTGTAAGACTAACTATATTTCCCTCCATCCTATCCTGCTCCCCATTGGTGCTATTCTCTCTTTTGATCCTGTCCCTCCCCGAGGGTTAACTTCAAATTGCTCCCTCCTCCCATTACCCTCCCTTCCATCACTCCTCCCAACCCTGCTTATCTTCTTCTCCCCCACTTTCCTGTACTGTAAGATAGGTTCTCACACCAAAATGAGTGTGCATTTTATTCCTTCCTTTAGTCAAATGTGATGAGAGTAAACTTCATGGTTTTTTTTCTCAGTTCTCCTCTTTTTCCCTCCACTAAGAAGTCTCCTGCTTGCCTCTTCTATGAGAGATAATTTACCCCATTCCATTTCACCCTCTCTCCTCCCACTAAATTTCTCTCTCACCATTTACCTTGATTTCTTTTAAGATATGATCCCATCCTATTCAATTCACTCAGTGCTCTCTG
>JAQQSK010013753.1:0-11375 GCA_028658325.1 Potorous gilbertii
GTTTCTGGGACAGGCTGTGTCCTTGGGCTAGGGAGAAACTGCCAGGGAGAGTGTTTGGAAGCTAGGGAAAAATGTGAATTTTAGAGAGAAATGGGGTTTTAGAATTGGGGTCCAAGCATATGCACCCAAGCACCCCATCAGGTATAGATATCTATATTACCATACAGGAAAGTAGGAGGGGAAGGGGACAAGAGAAGCGCAGAGGAATGATAAAAAGGTGGGCAAACTGGGAGAGGTAAAAGGTAGAAGCAAAACATTTTTGAGAATGGGCAGGATGAAAGAAGAGAGAGGAAAAAGGAAAAAGAGAGAGAGACAGACAGAGAGAGAGACAGAGAGAGAAAGAGAGAGAGAGACAGAGAGAGAAAAAGAGAGAGACAGAGACAGAGAGAGAGAGAGACAGAGAGAGAGACAGAGAGAGAAAGAGAGAGAGAGAGGAGAGAGAGACAGAGAGAGAAAGAGAGAGAGACAGAGAGAGAAAGAGAGAGACAGAGAGAGAGACAGAGAAAGAGAGAGAGAGAGAAAGAGAGAGAGAGAGAGAGAGACAGAGAGAGAAAGAGAGAGAGACAGAGAGAGAAAGAGAGAGACAGAGAGAGAGACAGAGAAAGAGAGAGAGAGAGAGAGACAGAGACAGAGAGAGAAAGAGAGAGAAAGAGAGAGAGAGACAGAGAGAGAAAGAGAGAGAGACAGAGAGAGAAAGAGAGAGAGAGAGACAGAGAGAGAAAGAGAGAGAGAGAGAGGAAGAGAGAGAGAGAGACAGAGAGAGAGAGACACAGAGAGAGAAAGAGAGACAGAGAGAGAGACAGAGAGAGAAAGAGAGAGACAGAGAGAGAAAGAGAGAGCGAGAGAAAGAGAGAGAGAAAGAGAGAGAGAGAGAGAGACAGAGAGAGAAAGAGAGAGAGAGACAGAGAGAGAAAGAGAGAGAGAGAAAGAGAGACAGAGAGAGAGAGAGAGACAAAGAGAGAGATGAGAAAATAGGATGGAGGCAAATACATCGTAATCATGACTCTGAAGAAACTTTACAGCGAGTTCCTTTGATAAAAACCTCATCTTTCAATACGTAGAAAACGGAGCCAAATTCCTAAAGATAAGAGCAATTCCACAACTGGTAAGTGGTCAAAGGAGATGAACAGGCAGTTTTCAGACAAAATAATCAAAGCTCTCTATAGTCATATAATAAAACGTTTAAAGTCACAACTGATGAGAGAAATGAACCCTGAGCCACAACCATATAGCTATTAGATTCACTAATGGACAGAAAAGGAAAATGATAAATGCTGGAGGGTATGTGGGAAAATTAAAACACTAATATACTGTTGGTGACATTGTATACTGATTCAACCATTGTATAGAGCAGTTTGGAACTACGCCTAAAGGGCTATAACATGGAGCAAACCCTTTGATCCAGCCGTACCACCACTATGTCTGAATCCCAAAGAGATAAAAAACAAAAATATGTACAAAAATATTTATGGCAGCTCTTTAATGGTGGCAAACAACTGGGAATTGAGGGCATGCCCATCAATTGGAAATGACTGAACAAGTTGTTGTATAATTGTGATGAAATATTGTTGTGCTAGAAGAAATGATTAGCAGTGTGCTCCCTGAAAAACCTGGAAAGACATATAAAATGATGCAAAGTGAATGAACAGAAATAGGAGATATTGTACCCAGTAATAGCACTATTGTGTCTGCTGTGGATAACTTAGCTCTTCTCAGCAATGCAATGATCCAAGAGAGTCTTGAAGGACATGTGATGATAAATGCTATCCATCTCCAGAGGAAGAACTGATAGAGTCTGAAGGCAGATCAAAGATGCGTTTTCTTTATTTTCATTGGGGAGGAGGGAGAGGGTTGTCTGTGTTTTCTTTCACAGCGTGACTTACATGGAAATGTGCTTTGCATGACTGCACATGTATAATGTATGTCAATTACTTGCCTTCTTCAAGGGGGTGGGAAAGGAGATTGCGAGAGAAGCTCGGACTCAAAATTTGAGAAAAAGCATGTTAAAATTGTTTTTACATGTAATTGAGGGAAAATAAAATATTAAGTAAGAAAGATGTTTCTACAGCAGAGAAGATAACGCATTCCATTTTCTGCCTGAGGGGAGTGGATGGGAGAACCAGGAGGGATCAAGGCTTAGAGACTCCCAAGAGGAGGGAGATGATGATGAGGTTAAAGAGCTGAGAAAAGACCCAGGCTGGGGTATGGAGGCAGGAAGACAGCTGGTGGGGAAGGGGAGGTGGGGCTCCATGGGGTGCACAGTCATTGGAGGGAGGGATTAAAGGCCTGGGCTGGGGTGCCCGGGAGGAGGCCAGGGAATGGAGGGCAGGGCTTTGGGCTGGGGCCTCTGGCCACTGGAGACTGGAGAGGCTCCCTTCTTCCCGGGCGGGCCAAGGTGTGCTCTGGGACTGGGAGGAGTCTCTCAGAGCAGATTACTTGCAAACCTGAGACCGAGCTTCTGAGGTCACTCCTTTCCAGGAAGCAAAACTGCTGAGCACATGAAAGACCCCAGGACGTGGGACCAGGACCCTGTCCAGTACTCTGCTTTTGCTTGGCCCTTATCCGTCCCAAGGTAAGTGTTCTCAGCAACCACCAGAAGGGTGCTTCCCTCTCAGACCTGGCTCCTGGACTGGCTCTTGACTCCTGCTTCCTATCCAGGCTCCCCATCTCATCCCCAGTGTCCTGGGGTGCCATCCCCTGCCTCACCAGTGTGGCTCATAGCCTGACCTTCAGAACTCACACAGAGCCTCAGTGGGAGGGACAGCTCTGACTCTGGAGTCATAGAGGCTGACTGGTTTCCTCCATCTGGGCTGTGAAGCCCCTTCCTGCCCCTGGGTGCCTGTAGGATAATGGGGGAGGGAAGTGGGACAGGAAAGAAGGAAAAAGACAGGGTGGGAAATGGTCACCGTGTCAACCTTGCTACCCTGCACCCCCCCTCCCCCAGGGCAGTGCCAGGGGCTCTGTAACCCCTGAGGGGTCTCACCCTCTGTCAATCCTTGTAGATCAGCCCCCTGCCTCGGGGCGGGGTGAGGGCAAAGACGTCTCCTCCTCCTCTGCTCAGCCTGAAGAGGACCAAGACCTGGCCCCAGCAGGGAGCCGGAGGGAATGGCCCCTGGACCCCAAAGACCCCCCTGGCAGGTGAGTGCAGGGCAGCCTCAGACTTGACCAACCTCAGCAAAGTGGGCATTTCTATTGATACATAAGATTATCTGTGAAGTTGCCTATCTCTCTTATCTATCATTTCTCAAAATAAATACATATGAAGTAGAATACAGTAGGAACAACATGGTCCTGCCTTCTTCTGTGTTTTGAATTGTTTCATTAGCTTTTTCCATCTCTAGCAATACCTCCCCCTTTCCCCCAACTTGCTGCCCTCATGGTTTTGATTTTTAAATTCTCTTTCATCATCCCTGACTGTCCAAAAAAACTAACAAATAATTTCTTTGCTCTCTTTTTTTTGTTAAACACACACACACACACACACACACACACACACACACACACACACAAATTTAGTTTCTGCCTGGGCTATTTGACCCAGAGATTGTACAAAGTAATTTTGGGTAAGATCTGGTAGCGCACTGAGGGTGAGAAAGGTACAGAAATGGGACCTCATTTTAAAAGAAGATTCTTAAGTTTTCCCAGAGCAGTTTTAATCTGACCAAAAAAACTATTTCTTTATCAGTCAATTAGCATTTGTTATGCCACTGCTGGCTGCCTCTGACTAGATTTAGAAAAAAGGGTGAATTCTTGGAATTTTTCCAAATCCTACAAGTTCTTTAGTAGTGGGGGAAGGGAGATAATGAAGCAGTCACTAGGTACCTATCAAAGAAGCAGGCTTTAAGGATTTTAATAACAGAAAACTTTCAGTCAGTTATGTTTCCCAAAAATTCTTCTGTGGATATTTTTCACAACAACCATATGAAGTTAGATACTTTTACTACTTTTATTTCACAGTTGAAGAAACT
This sequence comes from Potorous gilbertii, assembly GCA_028658325.1. Lineage (NCBI taxonomy): Eukaryota > Metazoa > Chordata > Mammalia > Diprotodontia > Potoroidae > Potorous > Potorous gilbertii. Next base: position 3,969 of record JAQQSK010013753.1, read on the forward strand.
GAGGCAAACAGTACTTAAGTGACTTAATTAGGATCACACAACTAGTAAGTTCCTGAAATCAAACTTGAACTCAGATCTTTCCAACGCCAACCCCAGTCTGGTTCAATCCGTGTAGAGAGAGTTTTCCTTGGCAAAGTCAAGGCCCAGAACTATGTTGAAGATTGGAGAAAAGAGGTCACTGGGAGATGACAGGAAAAGGTTTTTAGTTGAAGAGAATGCAAGCATTCATGCAATTAACATTTCTTACATGCCTACTGTGTACCAGGCTGAGCTCAGTTCTGTGGATACAAAAAGAGTCAAATAATAGTTTTTGTCCTCAAAGAATTCACAGCATAATGAGGGAGATGACAAGCAAATATATACAAGCAAGCCACAGATAGGATAAATAGTCTGTAATTAAAAAAAGGAAGGCACTGGAATTAAGAGGGGTTGGAAAAGACTTCATATAGAAGGTGGAATGTTAGTTGAGACTTGAAGGAAGCCAGGATAGAGAGGATTACAGCCATTTGGACAGCCAGAGGAAATGTGAGAGATGGAATGTCTTTTTTCTGGAAAGCCAAGGAAGGCAATATCATTGGATCAGAGAGAAGGTGGTGGGAATTAAGGTATAAGAAGACTGTAAAAGCAGGTGATTTCTCGGTCATAAAGGGTTTTGAGTGCAAGAAGATTTTATATATAATCATGGAGGTGATAAGGAGCCATTGAAGTTTATTGAGCAGGGGAATCTCATGTTTGAACCTGTGATGTAAGAAAATCACTTTGTTGGGCCACATGAAGGATGCATTGAGGAGTCTTGAGGCCAGCCAACTCACCAGCAAGTTGTTACTAAAGTCCAAGGATGAGGTGATGACAGTCTCTACCAAGATGGTTACATCATCAGAAGGAGTTTTCTTGAGAGAAGTTGAAAAAGTGAAATGAAGTGGTATGGGCAGTAGAGTGGATAAGGCGGGGTAAGAGATAGGACACAAAGTTAAAGTCCTTAGCTCCAGGGACTAGGAGGCTATTGATACCCTTAACAGCAGTAGGGAATGTAGGTGAGTTGGGGAGCTTTAGGCAATAAGATTTAGGCAATAAACTCTGTTTTGGGCATGTTGAATTTAAGAGAATAACTGGACATAAAGTTTGAAATGTCTGAAAGGACTTTGTGATCAGAGGTGACTCATACGGAATTAATTTTTAAATTAAAATAAGAGTCAAGATTGTTTAGGTGGAGGAGAGTGTTTAGGTGGCCATGATGAGGGCTGGAGAAATAGGGGTACAGGAACTCCAAGACTAGAGCTCCCTGCATGGGCAGTCTGGAAAAGAATTTATGGACTCAAGCATTGTTGAGGTCAAGGTGGTAAAGAATTATTATGCCTTTCAGCAGGCAAGAGTTCTTAGGGAACCTGCAATTTGAATGGGGTACAGGTAAAGTTTATATAGGATATTCTATAGTAAAACATATGCCATATATGCTAATTAGGTGATTCAGGGTGAGATTAGGGTATGGTTAATGAATGGCTAAAGGAACATGCACTTTTTGTATCTACTGCATGGGTATTTTACCCAGAGTTTATCTGGAAATAGCCCAAGGAGGGTTACATGGAGGTGTGGTTTTGGGCCTGAAATGTCACTAAGTCACCAACAGTCAGGACTGACTCAGGAATACCAGGCTGCTGTCATCAATGTCTTGTTAGACAAGAAAAATGTAAGGGAATATACGTATGTCTAAGTCTAGGGTACATATGATTGGTTAGTGAGTGGTAAACGTTGTTATGACCCAGTACACAGCCAGTTCAGCCAGGACACAACTGGTTCAGACTAATAAATTCTATGGGTGCAGCTGGTTACTATAGCAGGAAGGGAGATAATGGTTGTTGCTGGGGCAGGCTGTGTCCTTGGGTTGGAGAGAAACTGCCTGGGACAGTGTTTTGAGGCTAGGGAGAAATGTGATTTTTAGAGAAGAATGTGGTCCTCTCTAAATTAGAATTGAGGTCCAAGCACAAGCACCCAAGCACCCCATCAGTCATTAGTCCATAAACATTCATTAAATGTTTAAAATATGCCAGGCATTGTCCTAAGGACTGAGGATTCAAATGCCCACAAAGACAGTCCCTGACCTGATGAAGTTTACAATCTCAAAGGGAAAGATAACTCACAAAAAGAAGCCTATAATGGCAAGGGAAGAACACACCAGACACTGAAGCATGGTGTGGAAATAAGTCAGAAGTCTCAATGTAGTGCAGTCCGGTGAGAAATGGGAGAAATGAAATGTCTGAGTTCAGCCCTCTTCTCCAATGGAAGTCTGGCATTCATGATCCCACCCTCTAATCAGAGTGACTGGAGGTAGTGTTGAGATGGTGTACTAATGAAGCGAAGGTGCAACAGGACAGTGCTGTCCCAACAATAAACTTCCTTGGGAATGGTGGATATGGCCTTCAGAGAAGTCCAAAGGTAGTGGCATCAGGTGAGAATTGAGGTATGTGATTTGCATTCTCTCCTTAAATGGAGATTTGGAATTCATGGCCTTACCTCATGGTAGTGAAGGATGTATGTGGGAGGTTTGAGAAGCAAGAGGTTTGCCACAGCTTCTGTTGTAAGTTAGAAAAACAATTAGACATGAATTATCAATCAATAAAAGTACTGCCTTCCTCTAGTGATAGCCCATTCTATGCATAAATACTGAGCAATGTAGAATTGTGACTCAAGAGGCCCTGAAGAGAAGGACAGGTTTGTCAATTCTTGAGAACCTAAAAAACTGTGAGAAGACCATTAATGTCTTAATAGTCCAAAATTTAAATAATTTAGACATAAAAGTTATAAGAGAAATATGGATTTCAAAAAATCATAAATTGGGTATGTTACAGAAGAAATCAAAATGATGAAAATGTAAAGACTGCTGTTATCCTCAGTATTGAGAACTGTTCCTAAATAATAGAACTTCTAAAAAAGCAAATCATAGCACTAATGGAAATGGTAGATAACGAAATGAGAGAGCATCAAATAACAATAGGTTGGCCAAATGTGTTCTACATATAGCAGATTAGAAAAGTAGATAACACCTCTCAAGTATCAAGACATTTTCACATCTGGTCAACCTCTTGTATTTCATCCATCAGTCTGCCTCTTAACTCATCATCCTGACACCTGCCCGGCAGTGTCTTAGACTTTTAGATTACTAATTTCTTATACACTGGCTATATCTTTCTTATAAATTAGCTCAATTTCCATCCCCAGATAATGAAATATTACATTTTTAATAATGAAGGAACCCTCTTGTCCCCATCATAGTTATTCTTAATATATAACAAAATATGAAAATAAAGGAATATATGCCCTTAAGAAGTAAAAGCAATTATAAACATAAGATGTTTTAACCGTGATAAATCTTATCTATTGTCATCTCAAGCCTTCAACGTACCCATAAATAATTCTTCTTCACATGGCTGATAACAGATCATACTACTACATACATACATACTACTCAGAACAGTTCATATTGTGATTAAGATCACTGAAGAATCCTCTTCGTATATTCCTGTGGATAAGACTTTCAGATTTATAGGAAGTTAACTACACGACTTCCTTTTTTGGTTCTTTCTTGACTGATCACAGGTAATGTCTTTACCACCCAGAATACACAGTACTTGTTGGACTCTCACGGACTCTTCATAGAATTTTCCTAACATGTCACTATGAGAGCTGTGATGAGGAAGAAATTTCACACCACCTTTCTTTTTTCTCTGTAGATTCTTATGCTTTACTGATGGAACACATACTTTTCCCCTGATTCCATAGGGAGAAACATTTCAGGATAGGATATTTGTCAGCTTTATTCCAACTGCAAGTATAAGTTGCTTTTCTCAATTATTTTATGTTTATTTTTGAATTTTCTCAATTCAGCTGGGCTTTCAGTGATGGCAGTTTTAATTGTTGCCTCCAACAATCATAAATGGTATAACCTTTAGGAAATCCCTTCTCTGCACTTCAGTTTACTCCTGTAAGTTGATGAAGATTGGACTGGATGAGTTCTGAAGTCTCTTTCAGCTCTAAGTCTTGTGAATTTTGATGGTTAGGAGTCACTGACATTCAAGGATGTGGCGGTGGACTTCACTCAGGAGGAGTGGTGCCTCTTGGATCATTCTCAGAAAAAGCTGTACAAGGAGGTGATGCTGGAAAATTCCCACAACATGCTCTCTGTGGGTAAGTAGAGCTTCGACTCTGCCATCAAAGGAGTGTCTTCCTTACTTCCCTAGTGTACAGAATTTGAACATTTATTAATTATTAGAGAGGCAAAAATCTCTCCACAGGATCCTCCTGATCCCCAGTTTTCACGATAAAAAGTCTTTGCATCTTGTGTCAGGACACTGGGACTTTCTTTTGTTCCTCCTAGAGCTGTGTCTTCCCTATTTTTTGTAGTTTTCAGGTACAAAATGAAAGTATTATAAAATCCCAGACTGGGAACTAATCTCAGAGTTATCTGGCCTCCTAACTTCTTAAATATGAATTTTGCTGGCAAGATCTCTGAAAACTGCTCATTCAACTTTTCCTTGTAGATGGGCAATGAGGGGAACCCCTTACCTAACAAGGCAACCCCTCCCTCTTTGGGATGGGCTAGTCTTTAAAAAGCTCTTCTGGTTAACGAACAAAATTTTGCAGCTCATTACTTCTCTTGCCTTTATAGCAAGTCTGTCCTTGTTTCATTATTCCCCTAAATTCCAAGGCAGTTGATGGGAAAGGAAAGGGATCTAACTGACATGCACCTAGTATGTGCTAAGCACTTAACTAATTTTATCTCATCTAATCATCACAAATCTCTGTGAGTTTGTCACTAGTATTAGCCCCATGTTACAGCTGAGGAAACTAAAGCAAATAGAGATTAAGTGACTCTCCTAGGGGCACACACTTCATTCTTCCTGAATCCAGGCCCAGGGTTCTCACCACTGAACTACCAGCTAGCTCTTTATGGTACAAATGCCCTTCATGAAAGGATTAGTTCTGTAAACCCTGGACTCAGTCAAAAGGCTGCAACAGAGGACCTAGAAGGCCACATGTGGCCTCAAGGACACAGAGTCCCCACCCCTGTCCTAGATAATAGAAGCTATGAAATATGACCATCTTTCTATGAAAGAGGCAAAGAAAGAATTTTCTAGTTTCAAATGGGCTGCATGATCTCTCTCCTAACCTGAAACTTCTAGTGATAAACACCGTGTCAAACATCCTTGAGGAAGCATGGGAATCATTCTCTCATCCTTGCTGGCATGTCCCCTTTCCCTAAAGAGGAGTAAAGTCTAAGTTTCTCTCTATCCTCATGTCAAGGAATTCCAGTTCTCAGAGAAGATTTGATCTCCCGTTTTGAGAAAAAGAAAGCATCATGGATCTTAGATCAAAAAGGCCCAAGTAACTCCTGTCCAGGTGAGTGAGATGAAAGGAGCTATATGACAGCTTTTATCACAAAAAAAAATTTGTGTTGTAGTGAAGAGAATGCTAGGCTTGGGGGGGAGAAAAATCAGACTTGGAATTGTTTTTAAAATGCTTTTTAGCAATATGATGCAGGGAAAGTCACTGAACCTCTGAGCCTAAAAAAGATCAGTGTTGGGAGAGATGATGAGTGAGTGATTCCTAAGTTGTGAGGCTGGATGATTGGGAGGGTGGTGCCCTGATAACAGTAATCAAGTAAGAGAGGAAGGCTGGTGGAAATAGCAGGAATTTAGTTTTATTCATGGGAGAAGGAGAAGGGGGAGAAAGTGGCAGAGTATTCAGAAAAAGGGGGTGATTGACAGTACCAGAGGTGGAAGAGGTCTAGAAGGATGAGGATGGAGAACAGGCCATTTCACTTAGCCATATGGAGATATTTCCAACTTTTCAGAATATTATTTTGTCAAAAAAGGAGACTCAGAGAATTTCAAAGACAGCAAAAGGAAAGGAGTCAGAGACACCAGTGTAGATGGCCATCTCTAGGTATTTAGCAGTGAAAAGGAAGAAAGATATAGGACGATATCTAGCGGCAATGAATGGATCAAGTGAGGCTTTTTTTTGAGTATCAGGGAGACTTGATTTTATTTGTGGAAGTAGGGAAGGAACCAATAGATAGGGAGAGATTGAAAAATAGTGGAATAAGAATGAAAGTGGAATGAACATTCTGAGGCAAAAGACTCAACTTAATAACACAATCTAGAAACATTTCTTAAGCACCTACTATGTGGCAGACACTGCTAAGTGCTGGGGATACAATGAATCAGAAGAGGAAAACAGTCATGTACTTAAGGAGTTTAAGGGAAGACAGTAGGGGGTGGGAAACACAAAAGGAGGTAAGAAAGAAGGGGAGGGGGGCTACCACTGTGAAAATACTCATTCATATATGAATGTGGTGGAAAATGGCAGGAGAACTTTTAAAACCTCCCTTGTGAGGGATGAAAATTCATTTTTTAATTTTTAGCCCCCAAACCAATCACCAAAATGAATCACTAGATAATACATGAGATTTTTTTTTTCTATTTTGCTAATGACAAGTAGCCTATTACATGGTAAGTGCCTTTGATGTTAAATGCCTATATTGCTTTGCATTTTTTCAAGAAATACTTTTATATTAAGCAAGGTTTGTAAGGAAAGAAATTGTCAGACTTAAGTTTCTTCTTTCTCCCCTGGCATACTGTCAATATCCAGACAGAAACTCTACAGAATGACTGACCTATGTTTCCATTCAGATTCCTTGAAAAGCTACCCAATGGAAGAAAAGTAACCGAAATAGAAGATAGCTTCAACTCAAAAAAATAGCCTTAATGCTACAATGAGAGGCAATATTAGTTCTTTTTTTGAGTATTGGTTGTGATGGTATATCGCCAAGGCAATATTCACATCACTGGTGGTGACTATGAATATACCAGCATAGTTCTCAATCGCAAAATATAAAAGACTTTCTATATAGAAAGCAGAAGGAAAACATTTATTTAGACACCAGAAAGTAAATCCTAGAACCAGAAGGCAAAATCCATCATGGTGACCAAGAATTTAATAAACATGATCACCACAGGGAGCAAAGCCATTCCAAGCTTCCCCTGCCCCACAGCCAGGGCCTTCTCATAAGCAAACACTCATGAGCCTGAGCCTTGCTGAGCACCTGCCTTCCTGCATCCTCTCTCCTCTACCTGGACCTCTCTCACTTCCTCCTGGTTCTGCTCCACCCTTCTAGTTCCCCCTGTTCAACAAGCTTCTCCCACCACATGTGACTTAGACTTCCAGATTATTTAAGCAAATCATATGGGCCTGTTAATGAATGAGAAAGATCTTTCCATTTAAGTTACCCTTACATTCAGCCCCAAGATCTTTTATATTCATTACATAGGTCGGTAGGGCAACTGCTATTAACAAAACTTGAACAAGGAGAACAGAAAATAAGCATATAAAACAATATCTTAGGCAACCGGT
>JAQQSK010013754.1:0-11375 GCA_028658325.1 Potorous gilbertii
AGGATTAAAATTCTAGTTATCTGAAAACATGGATGGAAAGAATATGAAATATGTCTAAAATTATCCATTAAAGTCATGTTGGAAATGTCCTTGAAAGTTAGCAATTTATACTTTATTAAGTAGGCAATGTGGAGTCAGTAATAGTTTCTCAGTAGAAATGTGACATGATAATATGTCATAGGAAGAAAAGTAGGAATGTGAAAAATGGATCTGAAACTTGATAGACTAAGAGGTTAAAGACCAGTTACCTGGCAATTACTATATTCAAAGTGAGAAAGAGAAAATAATTGAAAGTAGTCTGGTGACAATGTGAGTAAGAAGAGGCAACAAGGAAACACAGGATGATAGGAACACAGACTGAAATCTGGAAAAGACTTCAGAGGTCATATAGTCCAACCCCATGATTTGACAGATGAGGAAAATGTGCCATATGGTTTTTGGGACTTGCCCAAATTCATAATAACATTAAGCATCACAGGAAAGATTTGGATCTTGGACTTCATAGACTCAAGCCAATCATTTTGCCACTGTCTTATTGTAGAAATGCTAGAGTTCAGCATGGATTAATTGATATGGATTGAGAGAGTGGAATTTGAGTCAAATACAACTATAGGATCTGGAACACTGGAAGACTGGTATAGCTATACATCCAATCTATGATAATCTTGAACATAAGAGAAGAAACAATACTCTGCATTTATAAAAGTACAGATATCACAATAGGTTGCATTTCCACATTGATGGTCAAGAAAATGTTCAGTTTTACAAAGTTAACTTTTGTGAAAACTGGGCACAGAATGTATGGTAAATTTATTTGGCTTGTAATCTAACTAAAACTTTAGCTGGCAGATTCTAGCTTATAGAATTGGGAGTTTACTTCTTTTTTCTCTACTCTATCCTCTCTTAAGCTAAGAAACTGCTTACATCACAACCTAAATTTTCCATGAAAACAACAACATAAAATTAAAACATCCAAAACCTATATCATTCTTCTCCATTCTCTTTCTTCTGACTGTAGTTATTTCTCTCCCTGATGCCATTGCTAACTCAATGTCTCATCATGGATTCTTTCCTCTCCTTCACCTACAAGTTTTGATCTTTTCATAGGGTCATCGATTTCAAACTATAATATCTATTTAAATTATTTTACCCATGCAGTCTTTCTTTTTAAAGTTTATTTAGAAAAAAATAATTTTCAACATTCACTTCCACAAATTTTTAACGACCAAATTTTCTCCCCATCTCCCTTCTTAACCCACCCCAATACAGCATATATTCTGATTACCCCTTCCCCCAATCTGCCCTCCCTTCTATCACACACCTCTGTTCTCTTATCAACATCCCCTCTATTTTCTGGTAGGGCAAGATAGATTTCTATACCCCATTGCCTGCATGTCTTATTTCCCAGGTGCATGTGAAAACATATTTTTTTTTTGTTTTTAAAACTTTGAGTTCCAACTTTTTGTCCCTTCCTCCCTCCCCCACCCATCCTCACTGAGAAGTCAAGCAATTCTATATTGGTTATATATGTGTAATCATGCAACACACTTCTGTAAGTGTCATGTTGTGAAAGATAAACTGTAGTTCCCTCCATCCTATCCTGCCCCCCATTTATTCTCTTCTCTCTTTTGACCTTACCCCTCATCAAAAGCGTTTTCTTCTAATTACCCTCTCCTCCAATTTGCCCTCCCTTCTATCATCCCCCATCACCACTTATTCCCTTCCCCTCTGCTTTCCTGTAGTGTGATATAGATTTTCATACCAAGTTGAGTGTGCATGGTATTCCCTCCTTAAGCCAAATACAATGAGAATAAGATTCACTCTTTCTCTCTCAGTTTTCCCCCTTCCTCTCAATTGAAAAAGCTTTTTCTTGCCTCTTTTATATGAGAGATAATCTACTCCATTATTTTTCTCCCTTTCTCCTTCTCCCAATATATTCCTCTCTTATCTCTTAATTTCATTTTTTTAGAAATCATCCCTTCATATTCAACTCACCCTGTGCTCTCTATGTAAAAACTACCCTAATACTGAGAAAAGTCTCAAGAGTTATAAATATTATCTTTCTACATAGGATTGTAAACAGTTCAACATTAGTAAGTCCTATTTGATCTCTCTTTCCTGTTTACCTTTTCATGCTTCTCTTGATGATTGTGTTTGAAAGTCAAATTTTCTATTCAGCTGTGGTCTTTTTCTCAAAAATGCTTGAAAGTCCTCTATTACATTGGATTACCACTTTTCCCCCTGAGGTATTATACCCTGAAGTATTATATATTTTGCTGGGTAGGTGATTTTTGGTTTTAATCCTAGGTCCTTTGACCTTTGGAATATAATGTTCCATACCCCTGTTCCCTGAATGTAGAACCTGCTAGATATTGTGTTATCCTGATTGTGTTTCTACAGTAGTCAATTTGCTTCTTTCTGGCTGCTTGCAATATTTTCTCCTTGACCTAGGGGCTTTGGAATTTGGCTATAGTATTCATAGGTGTTTTCCTTTTGGGATCTATTTCAGGAGGAAATCAATAAATTCTTCCATTATCTAATTTGCCCACTGATTCTGGAATATCAGGTAATTTTCCTTGAAAATTTCTTGAAAAATGATGCTTAGACTCTTTTTTTTGGGGGGGGGGGGCCTTCAGGTACACCAATAATTTTAAAATTGTCTCTCCTGGATCTATTTTCCAGGTCAGTTGTTTTTCCAATGAGATATTTAACATTGTTAATTTTTTCATTCCTTTGGTATTGTTTTATATATATATATATATATATATATATATAAATGTAGATAAATAGATAGATAGATTTATTTATTTATTTATTTTTTCATAAACATTAGCTTCCAGCTGCTCCATTCTAATCTTTAAGTAGTTATTTTCTTTAGTGAGCTTTTGGACCTCCTTTTCTATCTAGCCAATTCTGCCTTTTAAGACATTCTTTTATTCATTGACTTTTGAATCTCTTTTGCCATTTGAGTTAGTCTACTTTTAAGGTGTTATTTTCTTTAACATTTTTTAGGTCCTGTTTAGCTAACAGTTGATTCTATTTTCATGATTTTTCTTAAATCACTGTCATTTCTCATCTGAATTTTTTCTCTGCTTCTCTCACTTGATTTTCAAAATTCTTTTTGAATTGTTCCATGACCTGGGACCAATTCATGTTTTTCTTGGAGGCTTTGGATATAGGTGCTTTGACTTTGTTAACTTCCTCTGTTTATACATTCTGATCTTCCTTGTGCTCAAAATAAGATTGTTTAGTCTGATTCTTTTTCCTATTTTTGCCCATTTCCCCAGTCATCTATTTGACTTCTGAGCCCTTTGTCAAGGTAGTTCTCTGCTTCCAGTGGGAGTGGAGGAGTGTACTATTAGCTGCTAGATCCCCACCCCCCAACCCAATCTGTGAGCCTAGATCTCCAGATACAATCACTGTAGGTACCCCTGCTGCTGCTGTGGCTGCCACATCTTCCTCCATCCCCTCCTCTACCCAGGGGCTGGAGCCAGACCACTCTATCACACAGGCCTGACATTGACCTTCCAATTTGTCCTCAGCATTTTGGAGTTGAGAATTCTAGAAACTGCCACAGATGCCAGAGATTGAGTCCTCTGGGGGCCTGTTGAGGTCCCATCTTTGCCAGCATGGCTCAAGCTGGAGTGCTCTCTGCTTCCAGCATGGCACAACAGCCCAGGCTTTCTAGGGCTGGAGATTTGCTTCACTCAGTCATTTTGTGGGTTCTGCAGCTCCAGAATTTGTTTAGAGTCATTTTTTTTCAGAAATTTGACTGGGTGTAGGGGAATAACTCTAGAAAGTCCCACCCTCCCCCATGAAGTCTTTCTTAACCTAATCTCTACTCTCTCATGACTCTGTAAATACTTATTTTTTATTGCTAGGATATCTTGTATAACTCTGTTTCTGCCTCTCATTTAAGAATGCATTTAAGAATATGAAATATTAGAAGTTTGGGAGTCAGAAATAAGTTTTATCAAATGCCTCTTGTGGTGAATGAGGAGATTGACTTCCAGAGACTTTAAGTGTTTTCTTCAGTTACATAGGTAACAAGCGACAGAAGAAGCAGAAATTGATTATATGTTGTTTGGCTCTGGCTTAACAGTTGTATAAGAATGTTTTGGAATGCTATTGTTTTTAAGAAATGAGGGACATGATGAATACAGAAAACCATAAAAAATACATGAACAGGTGCAGAAGAAAGTGATGTTACAAGAAAACAATCTATAAAATGACAAAATGAAAATGGAAAATCAACAAGCACAAACATTTGAAGAAGTTACAATATTATAAAGTAAAAGACTGGCCTCAAGGAAAAGATGAAGAGGGTAAGACATCTCTCCTCCAGTCTTTAATAGAGGGGTTACGCTAAGGGTTGTGGAACATAGTATATGGTATCTTTTTAAAAAAATGTATTGATCACTGTTGGGGGAGCAAACTGACTCGGTAGAGAGTGCTGGGCTGCAAGATAAGAAGACTTATCTTGTGGAGCTCAAATCTGATTTCAAGCATTAGCTGTGCAATACTGAAGAAGCTCAGTTTCTCTACCTATAAAATGAACTAGAGAAGGGAACAACAAACTACTCTGTCATCTTTGGCAAGAAAACATCAAATGTTCTCACGAAGAGTCAGAACTGAAATGACTAAACAACAACATTGATCATTGTTGCTGATTTTTTCCCCTTTTTTTATCCTTTTAAAAAAAATCTTTGTTTCAAAGCATGAATCTTTGAGAAGAAAAGTGAGAAGAAAGGACTTGGGGGAGAAATTTGGCAATGTAAAAAAACAAACAAACAAACAGAACATATCACAGAAAAGGTTTTTTTTTTTTTTTTAACAATTTCTTCCACACTGGGACCCACAGAAGTGGTTGAATATGTTGTTATTCCCAGGATCTAGTCTAATTGTTTCATTTACCCCAATCTGGTGGAAAACACCAAAATCCTTTAAGATCCAAGACATTACTCACAAATTACTGCATCCATAAGTTGGTTGGTCAAAAATTTACTTTTATCAGTAAATGTTTGATAAAACTTAAGACTTTTTATCACTCTCTAGTACTTTTATCATTCACATCATTAGCAAGTCAGCTAATCCTTTTTTCAAAACCTCTAGAGCAGAAGATTATGAAATCTAGTTCTCTCTCACATAACTTCCTGCCATTTCTGTTGGAAGGCTATGAAGTGGAGGAATAAACTCCTCCCAAGAACTTACTTTGAAGAGGATTAAGAGCATTCAGAGTTTTCCATGTAAATTATGTTTTCATTTCATTCAATTCCAGGGAAAATCGTAACTGCTTCAGGCTAAGCTCATCATCTTAAATCTCATCACCATGCTGATATACTCAGTTTAACACCTTCTCAGTTCTCTCAGTTGGAGGGTGGATAACAAGCTCCTCCTAAAGCCTCCCTTTATAGAGAGCCAGTAATTGTCTTTTCCAAATCAGTTCCTATGCTTGGTTTTCACTCTGGGAATATCATGCTCCCTGTTTCTCCACCAGCTCCCCTAGCGCACTTTCCTTCTCAGGTTCCTTTTCTGTGTTGTTTTCATCCAGCAGTACAGTTCTGGACACATCATAAGCACTTAAAAATATTTGCTGAATTAGATCTATTTGGATTGAGATTCAAAAGGGAAGGCTTTTTTTTTTTGGTTGTTGTTGTAACCAGTGTTCTCATCAGTCTCAAACTAACTCAGGACATCCCTTTTGCATCACACTGGTCAGGGCAATGTGCTTTGCTAGCTAAAAATGAATCCTTTCTTACTACTTCTAGTTTTGCCTGCCAGTATCTCCCAGCCACTTTATTCTGACCACTAATCTCCACAGCTCATACCAAAGTCTAATTCATGTCTCTGTGTTTATTCAGGTCAGTGGAGACATCTAGAAGTACAGGCTTTGAAATGATAAATGCCTTTCCCTCTTGCCACCAAGTCTCTTTTCCTTGGAACTCCCAACTCCAAATACTATCTTCATATCTTGAAACATATCTGCAGTCAAACCAATACAGACTAGGCTGACATTAAAAGTCCTTTTAGGATAAAAAATACTATCCCCAAGGTGTTAATACTGTTCCTCAACAGGCACATTCTTTGCATTATTAATTGTATTGAGGATATGGTCTCTGTAATGAATATAATAACTTGCTAGCATGTTGGAATTCCCTTCTTCACAGAGGAGGAGGGCAAAGGAATTACACAGCCGTCAGTCAAGCAGAAGGATTTCTGAAGCTTAAAGCAGCTTGATATACAGTGATCCTGTGCAATTGAATTACAGCCAAATTTGGAGATACCTGATGCTGCCCAAAATCACAGAACCAACCTTGATTGTCTCAAAGGCAACCTTAAGCAGAAGATAAAGACTCAAAACCTTGCTTAAGATTTTCTAAACATTCTATTGACTGTTTTGTGTCTAAAGATGTTTTCTCCCTTAACCCTAGCTCCCTGAATGAAAGCTTCTTGAAACTCTAAGATCTGACCTATTTTCTACTCCCCTTAGAGCAGCTGAAGAATTTTCCTTTCCCTCTCTACTCCCTTGTAGGATCTTCTCTTCTCTACAAGTTTTTTTTTTTCTCAGACAATAAATGCTTTTATTTGGTGATCAGCCTCTGTTTCATTTCAGGTGCCTTTATGGTTCTGGGGATCATTTGTTAACAATATTCATTTATATAGTATGTTCCCCTACTGAATTGTAAGCTCTATGAGAACAAGAGACTGTTTCTTTTCTAAAATTTGAATCTGTTTAAGTGCCTACCACATTGTTCTGTCCAAAGTAGATGTTAAATATTAGTTCAATTCCCACAGAAAAAAGATATAACTTTCCTTTAATATTATATACTCTATAAGAAACACAGCATACTGGGGTGAGGGGCGTGGTGTAGATAGTTGACCTTGGAACCAAGAAGACTAGACTTGAAGTACAACCTCTGCTACATATTGACAGTTTAATCTCCAGAAAGTCAAATAAGTTCTGCATTCTAAGAAATTTTCTAAGAATAGAAGTTACCATGCCTTTGTAGAGGTTATTTCCTCACCTAAGAATTCCCTAAAAAGATGAAATCATAGACCAGTCCCTATCACTAATATAATCATGCCTTACTCATTTTCATGGAAGTTTGAACTCTGGATTCATTTTTATTTTTGTTATTTTAAAACATCTGAATTACTTAGGATCTTTATTTTGTAAAAGAAAAAAGTGATCATGGAAAAACAAATCAAGATGAGCATTCTACACATACATAAATGAATTCTGGAGAGGTAAAGTACTTTGCCCTAAAACCAAGGTTTCCTGATTCCTTGATCATTCCCTTTGACTTGCATCAAGCTTCCTACATGGAAAGGGGGCATTTTTTCAATACTTGTGGACTATTTTGGTATATTCCCTCTGTAATAGGCAACAGTGAGTTCATAGAACTGTGTAAAAGAATATCACTAATAAAAGTCAGTGCTCCATGACATTAATGGACTAAATAGATAGATGTGATTAAAATAGTATCCATCATGTACTTGAACTGACTTAAAGCAATTCCATACTGTCTGACTAAGAAGAAGAATAGATGCAGTTGTTAAGAGAGTTCACAATAAGGGTCCTAGTTTTTACTGAGAAAGTCTAGTTAAATGTGTGTTATAAAGTAAAACCTCATTATCACTTGTCTCAAGATACTCTGAATTTGATTATTCTGTGGGTTAAATTATGTTCCCTTATAATACATCTATCTCTTAGTACCATGAAATATCCATAATGCAAGTGTTTCCTTCCATATTAGTACCCATATTTTTATGTCTTGAGGTAGATAATTGTGAAGGAAAGACTCTTGACTGTTTTTTTCTTAACCACTGGCTATTAATAGACACATCCTTCTGTCTTTGTCTTTGTAGGGGTAAAAGCTTTTTTAAAAATTTCTTTAAAAATGAAGTAAACATTATTTCTACTTCTACTACCAGTGCCTACTTACTTCAAACTATAAACACCTTTGACTAGCTATTAATGTGTCCTGTGACATGACTGAATCCTACATCTTCAATATATCAATAAATAATAAGAATTTTAGATTAGATCCATTATTGAAGGAGGACATATCAGTTGAGAACAAGTCATATATCAAAAAGTTTAATCTATACATGTTTTCCTTTCATTGTCCAAGTAATCTGCTGTCAGTTTGCAAAGACTAAATAATTCTTGCCATGTAGCCCTAGATAGACAAAAGACAATGATTTTCTACATTTTTTTCTCCAGCACCATACAATAAAATATGTATTGTTGTGAAGTTAGCTTTTGACCCCAAGGATGCTGGGAAATATTGAGAATACATGCACATGTTTAGTATCTAAATCTTTAAAGGAAAATTGTCTTTCTAAAAATTATTTTGTTTTCAGAGTTCTACAATCACTTTGATATATCTTAGATTTTCCCCCTCCCTCTTCCTCTTTCCCCACTCCCTTCCCCCTCTGTCCCTCAGATGATGTGAAATGTTGTATAGGTTCTACACATATGTTCCTGTTAAATACATTTTCACCTTAGTCATGTTGCATAGAAGAATTAAAATGAATGAAAGAAACCATAAAATGAAACAAAAAAAAAGAAAACAATACAAAAGAAAATTATCTTCATTCTTCAATCCAATTCCATTGTTCTTTCTCTTGATGTGGAAGGTGCTTTGCTTCAAGAGTCCACTGGGAATTTTTTAGGTCCTTGCATTGCTACGAAAGATTAAGTCCACCAGAAAAACTCTTCATACTCTGTGATTGTTGCTACATACAAAGTTCTCCTGGTTCTGTTCCTTTCACTCAGGATCAGTTCATATAAGTCTTTCCAGGCTTCTCTGAAGTCTTCCTGTTCATCATTTCTTACAGCACAATAATATTCCATTATATTAATACACAACAAATTGTTCAGCCATTCCCCAATTGATGGGCATCGCCTTGATTTCCAGGTTTTGGCCACCACAAGGAGAGCTTCTATAAATATTTTTGTTCATGTGGGAGCCTTTATATTTCTATGATCTCTTGGAAACAATATTGCTGGGTTAAACAGTATGCACATTTTTGTAGCCCTTTGGGCATAGTTCTAAATTGTTCTTTAGAATGGTTGGGTCAGCTCACACCTCCACCAACAATGAATTAGTGTTCCAACTCTCCCACATCTTCTTCAACATTTATCATCATCCTGATAGGTCAATCTGATAGGTGTGATGTGAGACCTCAGAGTTGTTTTGGTTTGTATCTCTTTAATCAGTAGTGATTTAGAGCATTTTTTCATATGACTATAGATAGTTTTAATTATCTGAAAACACCCTTTTCATATCCTTCAACCATTTTATCGGTTGGGGAATGACTTGTATTCTCGTACATTTGATTCAGTTCACTATATATTTTAGAAATGAGGCCTTTATAACAGATACTAGTTGCAAAAATTTTTCCCAGTTCTTTGCTTCCCTCCTAATCTTGGTTGCTTTGGGTTTGTTTGTGCAAAAACTTTTCAATTAATGTAATCAAAATTATCCGTTTTGCACTTCATAATGTTCTCTATCTCTTTTTTGGTCAAAAATTTCTTCCATTCTCCATAAATTTGACAAATACACTATTTCTTGCTCCCCTAATATGTTTAGGGATCAATCTTTATACCTAGTTCCTGTATCAATTTAGACATTATTCTTGTATATTTTGTCAGGTGTTAGTCTCTGCCCAGTTTCCTCCACACTGTTATCCAGTTTTCCCACCAGTTTTCCTCACAGAGTGAGTTCTTATTCCAGAAGCTGGGGTTCTTGGACTTATCAAACAGTCGATTCCTATATTTATTGACTACTGTGTCTTGAATACCTAACCTGAAAACTGTGTCATTACAGAACTTAAATCTATGTGCTCAGCAGTTGCCACTTCCCAGATTTGGTTTCTGTGCACTGGTTTCTCTCCTGCCTTTCCAGTGTCATGTCCAAATATTAGCCCTTTTTACCTTCTGCTGACAGCTCCTATCAATTTCTATGCACATTGTTTTGTTGTTCTTCTTAATAAGAATATAAATAATTTTCCCTTTGTTGTTTTTTGAGCTCTACCTGTCTTATAAATCACAACTCAAGATCTATTTCCTCTATATATCTTCTCTAACTCCTTCAACCGTCATCTCCTCCTGGGAAATTCTCTGGGGAGGGGGGGATATAATTTAAATCACAAGGAAAACACATAAACACAGAAAAATATAAATAGACATACCTTTGAATTCTAGGCTCACCTTTGTTATTCAGTGGTTGTACCCCCCACATATATGTATATGTATGTATATGTGTAGGTATGTGGATATATATGTGTGTGTGTGTGTGTGTGTGTGTGTGTGTATATGTGTGTGCATAGGGAAAGAGAGAGTACTTGTTTACACGAATAAAATACTTTAATCTATGCTCTCTGTTCCTTTGGTGTCCTAATTATTTTATAATGTTAGCCCAAATAATAATCACTAATACATATATAGTGCCTATTATGTTCTAGGCATTATACGAAATGCTTTACAATTGTCATATCATTTTATCCTCCTAACAACTTTGAGAGACAGACATAGTTATTATGCACACTTTACACATGATGAAGCTGAGTAAAAGCCAGGCTAAGTGCTTTGGCCAGTTACAGAGCTGGTAAGTATAGAACATCAGATTTGAAGTCAGATATTCCTGGATCCACACCCAGCACCTTGTATCGTCTAAATGCCTAGATTATAATTCCCCATAAAAGCAGGACAATAAAATCATATTTTCCCCCTCCATATTACCTAGCAAAGCAATGTTCACATCAAAATATAAAATGTCTCAATTGGGGCGGAGCCAAGATGGAGGACTAGAAAGACACACTTACGCAGGGTCCTCCCCACAGCCCATAAAATACCTGTAGAGAGGGACTCTATAAATTTTGGAGCAGCAGAAGTGGACAACAACAGAGTGTAGGAGATTTCCGGCCCACGGTGACCTGAAAGGCCCACGGAAACGTCGGTTGCTGTGGATGCAGAGCCAAGCACAGAGGCAAGCGCAGAGCCCAGCCCAGCCTTGGCCACTGTGCAACAAGACTCTGGGAGGACAACACCTTGGGGGCAGAATCTCCAGTCACAGAAGCAGGTCCTCAGATCCCTTGGCCCACAGGCAAAAAGGTCAGTGACAGGGTTTCTCAACAGGGCAGGAAGGGAGAAAAGCCTTCCCATAGCTCCAGTAGCAGGCAGTGGCCACAGAGCCTGCACAGTAGCCTATACAGAAGCTCCATTGTTGGAATGTAAAAACCCCTGGTGGCTTTGAAGAACTGCATCCTACCTCAGCCCTGGGTGGAGGCCCTGGCTGAGCTGGTCTGTGTCTCACACTGAATGGTGGCCCTGCCCATCCAGCTTATCTGAACATCAGCCCCCAGTG
>JAQQSK010013755.1:0-11375 GCA_028658325.1 Potorous gilbertii
TGTACACAGTAACAATATTGTAGAGATAATCAAATGTGAATAACTTAGCTATTCTGACCAATAAAATGATCCAGAATAATTACAGAAGAATTATGATGAAAAATGCTCTCCACATTCAGATAAAGAAGTGATGAAGCTACTCAGCTTGATGCATATTTTTAACTTTATTTTTGTTGTTCTTATTCTATGTTTTGCAACATGACTAACAGGGAAATAAGTTTTGGATGACGTCACCTATAATCTATATGAAATTGCTTGCCTTCTCAAGGAGGGGGGAGTAGAAAGAGGGAGAGAATATGGAGCTTGAAATTTTTGAAAACAAATGTCCATTTTTGGGGGACAGAGTTTTGCTACCCAGACTGCTTCAGAGTGAAGACTCTTTCTTTCCCACTCAGTCTTGCAGATTGGAATTGACCAAAGAGATGGTTATGGAAAAGCCAAGTTCCCTGCTGGTTGAGTGGAAATTTGTGAGACAGTATTATGAACTGTCTGAACTAGGTATCAGATATGCTACATAGGTTTTATGAAAAAAAACTCATCTTGTGTTCATGGAGGTTTGAATTCCAATGGAAAATGAGCTGATGTTGTCTATGGACAAAAAGAAATCCATCGGAAAGTGATATCCCTAAACTTTAAAAATTGTCACACTAAGATTCATCATGTGGATGCTCATGCTACCCTCAATGATGGTGTTGTAGTCCAGATAATGGGATTGCTTTCTAATAATAACCAAGCATTTCAGAGATTCATGGAGACATTTGTACTTGCACCCTAGGGTTCTATTGCAAACAAATTCTATGTTCATGATGACATCTTCTGATACTAAGATGAGATTTTTGGTGGTTTTCTCACTGAACCCCAAGAAGAATCTGAGGAAGAATTAGAAAAACCAGAGGAAAGACAGCAGACTCCTGAGGTAGTTCCTAATGACTCTGGAACTTTTTATGACTAGACTGGCAGCAATGACCTAGAGGAACCTTTTGCAGAGCTAGAGCTGGACCCAGAACTGAAGCCTGAGTAAGAAACTAAAACTGAAATTCATGAAGAAAGTCTGAACTAGATTTGGAAAAGCCTGTTTCTGAGGAGGTTCAAAAGACCTCATCTCCTGTGCCTGTGGATTCTGCTGCAGCATTCCAGGAGGACTTAAGAACATTTTCCTGGACCTGGACCAGTAGTATCGGGGATACTACCCTATGCTGTTAAAGTACCACATTCACAGGGTTGCCCAGAATCAAAATGAGAATCTCAGACACCACCACAGAGGCCACAGAGGGACCAGAGAGTAAGGGAACAATGAACTAAGATCCCACCCCAAAGGGGACCCAGACCAATTCATGAAGATGGTAAACAGAGTGATATGGATACAAGGAGAATTGTGAGATATCCAGATAGTCAACAGCTTTTTGTTGGAAATATTCCACATGATATGGACAAAACAGCACTAAAAGATTTTTTTCCCAAAATTTCTGTATTTCATTCAAAAACTACAGGAATGTTGTGGAACTTTGAACTAATAGTGATGGGAAGCTACCAAATTTTGGTTTTGTTATATTTGGTGACCCAAAGCCAGTTGAGAATATCCTTTGCAGCAGGCCCATCATGTTTAGAGGTGAGGTACATCTGAATATTGAGGAAAAAAAGACAGGAACAGCCAGAGAAGGTGATCTTCAAGATAACAGACCATGAACTGGTCTGGGTGGTGGAAAAAAAGGGCCTCTCCATGGAGGAGTGTCCCAGAAACCAGGATTTGGAGCTGGAAGGGGGATTGATCAATGTCAATGAATTCAGCACACAGATTTTCACATGATGGCACAAATCTTCGCTTCTGCAGCATTGTGAATTTCAGCCTTGGATATCTAACCTGTTATATAGAATGCCTATGTTTGATACAATTTCAGGCCGTTTTTTGTTTGTGTTAAGGATTTTTTTGGGGGGTGTGCTGTTTTCATTCCACATAGTCCCCCAAGTCCTTGTCCCCAGTTCCAGTTTTGTGGAACAATATTTTAGAAGATGTTGCTTTCAAAAGAAGAAAAACAAATTCCTTGCTCGCCTCAAACATATGAACTAGATTTTTTTTACAACAGTGGTTTTATCTCAAAGGACTATATCTTTTGCTTATAACTGATATTGGAATAATGTCCTTTTTCCTTTTCCACATGTTCCAAGAATTAGTCAGAGACTCAGGATTTGGCATCTATTTTGAGGGCCCCCAGTTGTTTATTGAGGTCCACTGCTACTCTCTGGTTCGGAATTGATGCCAATGGAAAAATTGACAGTCACACTTTTCTCTGTGGCATGGTGAAAAAATGGAATAAGGGGTATTCGTGGAACTTTTTTTGCTTTTGACATGTGATCATATAAAAAATGAATTCTAAACTACTGCTTTTACCACTTTGTATTTTGGATTGTGGGATAGGTTTTATTAAATTTCAATGTGTTATATCTAACTTTTTTCTTTTTAAAATTGTTTTCATTTTGTTAAATATTTTCCAATTACATGTAAAAAATTTTTTAACATTTAAAAAAAGTTTGAGTTTCAAATTCACTCTTTTTCTCTCATTCCTCCTTTCTCCTTGAGAAGGCAAGCATTTGATATAGACTATATATGTGAAGACATACAAAAAAATATTTAGCCATGTTGCTAAGGAAAAAAATAAAACCATAAAAATAGTGTTTTAAAAGTTTGCTTTAATTTGCATTCAAAGTTCATCAGTTCTCTGTCTGGAGATGGATAACAATATTTCATCATGCGTCCTTTGGAATTATCCTGATCATTGTCTTGATCAGATTAGCTAAGTCTTTTGAAGTTCATCATATTTACAATATTGCTGTTACTATGTACTCATGTTCTCCTGCTTCTGCTCAATTCCACTTTGAATGAGTTCATATTTCTCAGGTTTTTCTGAATATATCTTGCTCATCATTTTTATAACACAATAACACTCCATTATAATTATATACCTCAGCTTGTTTAGCCATTCATTAGATGGGCATCCCCTCAATTTCTAATTCTTTGACACCATCAAAAAAGTTGCTATAAATATTTTTGTGCACATAGGTCCTTTTCCCTTTTATTTTATCTCTTTGGTATACAGACCTAATAGTGGTATTTCTGAGTGAAAGGATATTCACATATATAGCCTTTTGGACATAATTACAAATTGTTTTTCAGAATGGTTGGACTAGTTCACAATTCTAACAACAGTGCATCAGTGTCCCAATTTTTCAATATCCCCTCCAGCATTTGTCATTTTCCTTTTCTGTAATGTTAGACAATTTAATAGGTATAGATTTTCTTCCAGTCCTTTAATATCTTTTTTGGATCCTGACTGTCATCCAGTATGCTAATATTTATTTATCATTTTATTTATTTATTTATTCATCATTTAGCTCTAAGTTTATAGCTATTCCTTTGCCTTGCCTTGTTCCTTTGTATAGTTGGTAAGGACCAAGTCTACCGTTTTCAAACTCAGATTTTTCTTCCCATTAATAAATGGAAATATTCAACCTCTTCCTTTATAGTTGAGGAAGTAAAGCTCAAAGAAGTTGTGTGCCTTGCGTGTGGTCACAAATGTAGTCAAGCTGAGATGTGACACACTTTGCAAATTTCAATGATAAATTCCAGCAACCACCATCACCATCAGCACCATCATCACCATCATCTTGTTAGTTGACATATTAACTGACATAGTTTGAATCTATCTTTCCATTGTCCTTTGTCACATATAATTTTCACTGCATAATGATCTGAAAAGGATACATTTAATATTTCTGCCTTTCTAGATTTGATGTTGAGGTTTTTATGCTGTAATACATGGTCCATTTTTCTGTGTAATATGTTTCTTAGATAAAGGTACATTCTTTTCTCTACCCATTCAGTTTTCTCCAAAGGTCTGTTATATCTAACTTTTCTCATTTTCTATTTTCCTCCTTTCTTTCTTGTTAGCTTTCTGTTTGGACTTGTCTAGTTCTTAGCATAGGCAGTTGAGGTCTCCTACTAGTATAGTTTTTCTGTCCATTTCTTCCTAGAACTCCCTTAACTTCTCCTTTAAGAATCTGGATGCATATATTTGGTGCATGTATGTTTAGTATTGATATTGCTCCATTGTCAATGGGACTTTTTAGCAAGATATACTTTCCTTTCTTATCTATTTTAATTAGGTCTATTTTTATTTTTGTTTTGTCTGAGATCAGTATTGCTACCTCTGCTTTCTTTTTTACTTCAACCGGAGCATAATAAATTCTGTTCCAACCCCTTACCTTTTTTCTGCGTGTGTCTCTGTTTCCAGTGTTTCTTATAAACAATATATTACAGGATTCCAGTTTTTGATCCACTCTATTATCTGCTTCTATTTCATGGGAGATTTCATTCCATTCACAATAACTGTTATGATTACTACCCAGGTATTTCCCTCCATCCTATTCTTCCTCTTGTTTGTCCTCTCTTTCCTTTCACCCTGTCTCTCCTCACTAGTGTTTTGCTTCTGTCTATGACTTCCCCTGAACTGCTCTCCCTTCTGTCAATTGCCACCACACCCTACCCCTTTACTTAATCCCTTCCACTCCCCCTTTCCTGACAGGTAAGATAGATTTCTACATTGAACTCTTTAGTGTATATTTTTCCCTCTTTGAGCCAATACTAATGAGAGTAAGATTCAAGTGATACCCATCATCCACCCTCCCATATTACAGACTAGATGCAAATTTTACCAAACATTTAAAGAATAATTAATTCCAAGACAACACAAACTTTTGAGGGAAAAAAATCTAGAAAAGAAAGGATTCCATAAAATTTCTCTTATGACATAAGTATGGTCTTGATACTGAAACCAAGAAGAATTATAACATAAAGTAAACTCTAGATCAAAATTCCAACCTCTAGAGATGTTTGAGTTCTCCCATTCAATGTATGTGCTATTCCTTAGCTTATTAAATGGAAACAATTAAGGGGATAGAGTGGAAGATGGCAGGGGATAGATAAGAAACAGATATTGGGAAGAAAAAACTTGTTGCAGTCAGTTCCCAAAATTGGTGACATCCACATGTCTTAGAACTGCTACAGAAAGCCAAAAGTGTTCTTTATGCAAATTTCGGGCCTTCCTAGTAGTCTCTAGATAGGTCAGGCGCTATAGTTATATCACATAGTTTCACAATCCAACTCAACTGAAAAAGTAAGTCTTCATTTTTAACACATTCAGCTCTGCCAGTTTTTGTCTGTGTGTAGGTATATGTTGGCCCTAAGACTCCAGAAACAAGGCTTTTGGAGTTTCTTTTAGAGCTTCAGGCAGAAACCATTGTCTCCAGGACCTATGACATTATTCTCTCCCTGGTCCTCACCTATCATATCTGAAGATTATGTGCTATGTTCAGTGAAAAGAAAGATCACTGTATCCTGAGGGAAATCAGGGAAGGCTCCATAGAGGAGGTGTTCCTTGAATAAAGGGCAGAAGTTGGAAGAATGCAGAAAATGAGGCCAAGAATTATACCCAAGGTAGAGGGGGAGGAAGAAGAATATAAACAGGTGGGCAGGAAAAAGCTCAGTGTGCATGTGTGGTAGAGGGGAAGAGAGCTAATGGAGAAATCTGCCATGCTGGATTGAGAAGGGAGTCTCTGATAGGCTTGGGAGGGAATATGTAAGAAAACAGAGCAAGACCTTGAATGCCAGGGTATATTAGAGAATGCAATGAGCAGTGAGGAGCCACTGAAGACTTATAAAAAAGGCAGAGGGAGGATGGGGGATCCTAGGTGGTTCAGATAGGTTTGAGATAGAGGAAGAAGGAATTTAGAGACTAGAATCATAGAATGCTGAACCTGGAATTTAAATATAATGAAGTCTAATCAATTTCATAAATGAGACCCAAAGGGATTAATTGATTTGACTATGGTTACCTAGCTAGCAATTCTCACTGTCAGAATTTGAACCCAGGTGTTCTCACTCAAAATTCAAAGTTCTTTCTGTATTACCAACTTATAAAATGAGGGAGAGGAGATAAGGAAGGGACAGATTAGACTGAGGCAAGTGGAGAGGTGGAAAGAGCTAGAGAAAATGAGAGAACTGAAGAGACTTTATTCCTGAACAGCCAGAGGAGCTAAGAGGTCTGAAGAAAATAAGGAACTTGAGGGAGTTGAGACACATGTGGAACCTAGGGAGTAGAGCCTGGCCTCCCTTGCCTGTAATGCTCTCCTCCTCCCCTCTCATCTTACTCTCTTAGAATCCTTATCTTCCTACAAGGCTTAAATAAGGGAGGGTCTCCTACATGGAGCCTTTCCTCATTCTTGCCCCTGAAGTAAATTTGTATTTATTTTCCCTAACATTTTGTACACACCTGAACATGTTGTTTCCCTCCAAAGAGGATAAGCTTCTTGAGGGGAAGGATTATTTCATTTTTTTCTTTGTATCCTCAGCATCTGCCCAGTGCCTGGCACTTAATAGTTGTTTATTGATTGAATAATTTGATTTATAAAGTATATGGAAATGAAGTCCTGGGTGACAGTGTGGTTTAGGGAACTGTGAAGTCAAAAAAGACAGAGGGAGGAACTTCCCTGTTCTAAATCTATGATCTTGTGAGCTTAGAAACTGAGGGCATGGAGGGGATTTGAGATAATGAGGACCAGGGGGCCAATGGCACTGAAGAATTTCTTGGGACTATTGTTACTGAAGGGATTGACTGAGTTAAGGAGGAGATTAGGCACATTCCATGAGAGCATAAATATCCCTTTAGCTCAGGAAATCTTAATGTTTCTTGGGTCCTGGGCCTATTTGGCAGTCTGGTGAAAGCTATGGGCCCCTTATGTTTAGTTGCCTGCATTAACATTTGAAGGAAAGGTTAAATTTTAGTTAGAGGTAGGTGAAAATATAGATGTAATTTTTTTCCTATCCAAGTTCACAGACCTCTCAGAATTTGTCTAAAGACCTCCAAGGGGACCCAAGGTTAAGAAAATTTGTTTAGCTCTCACATTATATTCAGTCTGTTTCCCTCTGGCTATGGAAGTGTAAAGGATCTAGAAACCCTGAAGAGGAAAATAAGATTATGGGGAGAAAAGGGAGAGTTGGGAGGAGAGGAGGGAGAGCAAGTTTGGAGAGTGGTAGCATCAGTGACCAGAGGAAGAAGATGGGTTCCCTACTGGGAATAGTGCAAAGCTCTACGTTTGGATTTGTCAGGTCCAAGTAAGTCTCCCTGGGCTTGATCACAAGACCTCATGTAACAGCTCAGGAGGTAAAAATAACATATTGGAAAGTTACAGAGAGGAGAATTCCGCCTATTATTGCAAATGGTATCTGCTTGTCCTCAGAGGGCTGAACTCCTTCAATTTCTCATGTCTTTCTTCTTATCTTGAGCTGCCAAGCCTCTCTGTTCTTTTCTTACCTCTGGCATTGAAGTTTCTGCCCAACCCTATCCCCACCAGCTCTCTCTCCCTTCCCTTTCTGTATATTAAAGATAGGGGAGACACAGGCATACAGAGGTGATAGTAGTGTCTGAGAACAGACTCACAGAAGGAACTACAACTTTTTGTCTCCATCTCGGTTTCTTTTTGCTTCACAAGGATAAGGTCTTTATCCAACATTTCCTGTGCCCCTCTTACTGCCCCTGACTGCTTCTCCTACCCCAAGACCTATCACAGTCACTGGCCTCTAACGTTCATGAACATACACACACACACACATACACAGACACACACATACACAGACACACACACAAACATACACACATGCACACACCACTATTCCCTATTCTTCTCTCCATGGTATGATGATGAATCTCAGTCCTGCAGTCTCTTTTCTGTCTATGGAGTTCTTTCATTTCTACCCTTCTCCTTTAGATGTCTTCACTGGCCTGAGGGAAGAGTGTGCTTGTATTTATTTCCAGACCCTAGTTGAATGGGAAGGAGGGGGATTCAGTGAGGGAAGGCTCACTGAAGTCTGAGGCTTGAGTCTGCATAGGTTGTCTTCTTTCCTTCCCATTACACAGCAATTCTTCTTTCCCATTCCCTTTCTTCCCATTCCCTCATTCTCTGTCAATTTCTCAGTCCTTTCTCTTGATTTCCTCATTTCTCCCTCCCAACCTTCTCACAATCCCATCTAGAGTCACTCATTTGTTGTCTATAAAACACTTCGTGAAACCATTTCTTGGAGAGGCTGATCCAACTGTGATTATAGCACCATGATCTCTGGTGTCCTTAGCTGGAAGCCCTGTGTAATGAGCAAGTAGCTGGGCCATTGCCTGATCTAAGAATGCAGAAATGGTTACTTTTGAATTCTGGTTTTTCAAGACTTACAAATCAATTCCTTGGAACAGAATGTGAGTCCCTGGTGATTAGTGACAATTACTTTTATTGTAGAAAGAGGATGGATCTAAGGAACCAGATCAGAAATTATGAAAAGAATATTGTGCCAGGTCAAGTTATAGTTTCTAGGATAATGAAATCTGAGCGTCTAGGTTAGATGTGGGAAAGGAGTTTGTAACCTGAGTCTGAAGTCAAGAAAGTCAACCCTGAGTAAAGGGAGAAAATGCCATAAATGGGAGCACTTGGCATTGGACAGATGATGACCAGTTTCATTCCTTTTCACCACTTGAGATATCTTTACAAGATAATGGACTGCTGTCCACACCCTCTCCTCTCTCTGCTGTGTTGGACCCACAAACTGGTTTTTCTGAAAAAAGAAAAAAAGAGATAAGAAATGGGAATGTTTAAAGGAAAAGATAAAAAAGCAAAATACATGGGGAAAGGAAAGGAAGTGGGAAGAAAATGTTATAGGAAAAGCATTTTGTTTCTGCTTCTTGTACCTGCTTCCATCTCTCTGCTCACATTTTCAGCAAAAGAATTCAGGTCCATTTCACCTCTTACCTAGATTATAGTAGCAGTCTACTAATTGCTCTTCCTGATTCATCTCTTCCCCTCCAATGCATCTTCTACATAGCTCCCAAAGTGGTATCCCTAAAACACATCTCTCCATGTCACTCCCCTACTTGATAGATGTCTTTTCCTCGCTATTACTTCTACTAATAAATATAAACTTTTCAGTTTGGTATTCAGTCTTTCACAAGCTGACCCCATTCTGTAGGACTTTCTTATTATTTTTCCTATGTGGCACTCCATCTACCATCCCCATCCACACCTTTACACTGGTGCTTCCTCATCATTGGAATACACTCCTTCCTTACCTCTGCCTAATTTCTTTCTAGGCTTCCTTCAAAGTGCCATGCCCCAAATTACAGTGCATCAATGTTTTATATATAGGTACATATTATCTCCTTCAGGTAGTTTATATAGTCCTTGAATGCAACAATGATTTCATTTCTGTCTTTGCATTTTCCCCACCACCACCCTCTATTGCCTGACACATAATACAAGTACTTAGTAAACACTGATTGATTTCAATATAGCCTATGTCACACTTGGGGGACACTCTCTCACAAGGAAGTCTCAATTCTAGTTTCAAGCAGGTCTGACCCTTAATGAGATGGGAATAAATGTATCTTTTACTCTCTGGTTTATTATGCCTTACCCCAAATTAGAACTCCAGGAAAAACCTCTTAACCAAATTTTAGATATAGTTCATGTTAAGGATTCTCAGAAAAGGCATGAACTGAATTGTTTCTGATAGTTTCTCAATGTGAAAAGTAATAAATATCAGATTTAGGAGAGTGATTTATTTCCTCTTCCACAAAACAACTTAAAACAAAAGACATAAGCACCCATTAACTTAACTTAAAACATGAAACAACAACCCCTAGTAAAATATTCATAAGCACTAGTCAATAGACACTTAAAGGTTTTATATTACCCATCATTTTTATTATGTTTTCCCAGGAGGAAAAGACATCCAGAAGATTTATGGGCCTCTTAAGGCAGCATTTCACTTTCATGTTGGATGAGTACCTCAAATAAGAGACCTATCCTTTGGCCAGCCAGGCATGTGTGGCCCATACTCCTGTTGGTGGTCACTTCTTCCATGAAGAATCATCATTATAGGGAATGCTTCCTGCCAACAAGCACTCAGGACTTTCAATGACTGTGAACCACCTAATTCATGAGGTGGTTTCCATCCATCCATGATTACTGCTTTATCATCTATGTTCTTGGAAAGAAACATAAAACAAAACAAAAAAAAGCAACTTAGGACTGGAGATTTAGTCTCAAGAAAGCACATGTACATACTACCACCTGTACATAGTCACCATAGTTGCTGCTGGTAAGAAATTAAAAGAAGAGATTCCCTTCTCCCCTTTCCTGTTGAAAGTCTGATAGAGCCAGAGCAATCCCAAGAGACATGTTCAAGGGGGAATGGGGAAGAGGAAGGAGGTTGTTTCACTTCTTGAGCCTCCTGAATGGATAGCTCCTTCTGGTTCAGTGGTTCATCCTTTTTTGAAAGAATGTTCCTCCACTTCCCTAACATCATGGAGACTAGGGAATCAACTGAGAGACTCTGGTTGTAGATGCCCTTTAGTGAAGCACCATGTGTAATGGGCAGTGGCCTGATCTTGGGGTCCACTCGATGTTGCCAGAGCACAGGTTTATTTTACAAATATAATCACATCTGTGATGTAAAACCACTGTGGTATCTCATCTCCAGGCCTAACCAGGCAATAGTGGTCCACCACACAGACAGTCCAGGGCATGACTACTAGACAACCAGATCAAGGATGGTGTCAGACTGATATTTCCCAAACCACTTCAATCAGGAAACACTTAACTTTGAAATGTATGAATGGGATCTGAAAACTTTGGTGCCTAGAGGAGGAGAGGCCAGAAGGCTTATGGAATACAGCAGGAAATAAGGAAGGCCAGGTAAATTTGTCTCCAAAATATATTATGTAGTACTTAATTTGATGTGGAAAAAAATCTCTGTAATAGTTTTGTTTGATATATAACATATATATCATAATATATGTATTATATATATGCACATAAAGTTTATATTGTAGGGGAAGGAAGTAAGCATTTATATAATGCTTAGTATGTGCCAAGAACTGTATTATCTCATTTGATCCTCACACAATGACCTTGTGAGGTAGGTGCTGCTATAATTCCCAATTTACAATTAAGGAAACTGAGGCAAACAGGATTGATTTGCCCAGGGTCATACAGCTAGTAAGAATCTGAGTCCAGATTTGTATTCAAATTTTCCTGAATCCAGGCACAGTGCTCTATTCACCGTGCCATCTAACTACATCTAAAGGAAAGAAACTATTTATATCAAGATTATCTGATTGAACTTCTCCCTCTTCATGAGTTATATATAACCAAGGTGCCACAAAAGACAGTTTGGGAAATGAGACCCTGTACACAGGGTTTCCTTAAGGCATTTGATAAAGTCTGTTACAATAGCCTCATGGACAAGACTGAGAGGTGTAATCTGGCTAATAATGAAG
>JAQQSK010013756.1:0-11374 GCA_028658325.1 Potorous gilbertii
GTTTTCATACCAAAATGAGTGTGCATTTTATTCCTTCCTTTAGTCGAATGTGATGAGAGTAAACTTCATGTATTTTTTTCTCAGCTCTCCTCTTTTTCCCTCCACTAAGAGGACTCCTGCCTGCCTCTTCTATGAGATATAATTTATCCCATTCCATTTCACCCTGTCTCCTCCCACTACATTTCTCTCTCATCATTTACCTTGATTTCTTTTAAGATATGATCCCATCCTATTCAATTCAGCCTGTGCTCTCTGTCTCTGTGTGTGCGTGCATGTGCGAATGCGTGTGCGTGCACGCCTGTACATGTGTGTGTATAGGTGTGTGTGTGTGTGTGTGTGTGTGTGTGTGTGTGTGTGTAATACCACCAACTACCCAAATCCTGAAAAATTTCAGGAGTTCCAAATATTGTCTTTCCATATAGGAATGTAAACAGTTCAACTTTGGTAAGTCCCTTGTGATGTCTCCTTGCTGTTTACTTTTTCATGCTTCTTCTCATTCTTGTGTGTGAAGGTCAAATTTTCCTGCCATTTTTTCATTCTTTTGGTTTTATTTTGTGATAATTTCATGAAGGATGATGTCTAGGCTCTGTTTTTGATCATGGCTTTCAGGTAGTCCCATAATTTTTAAATTGTCTCTCCTGGATCTGTTTTCCAGGTCAGTTGTTTTTCAAATGAGATCTTTCACATTCTCTTCCATTTTTTCATTCTTTTGGTTTGTTTTGTGATTTCTTGGTTTCTCAGAAAGTCATTGGCCTCCATCTATTCCATTCTAATTTTGAGAGAACTATTTTCTTCAGTGAGCTTTTGCACCTCTTTTCCCACTTGACTAATTCTGCTTTTGAAAGCATTCTTCTCTTCATTGGCTTTTTGAACCTCTTTTGCCAATTGAGTTAACCTATTTTTCAAGGTGTTATTTTCTTCAGCATTTTTCCATTTTTCATGCTTTTCTTGCATCTCTCTCATTTCTTTTCCCAGTTTTTCTTCCACCTTTTCTAACTTGATTTTCAAAATCCTTTTTGAGCTCTTCCATGGCCTGAGCCCATGGGATACCTATTTCAGATGTTTGGGATACAGAGGCCTTGACTCCTATGTCTTTACCTGATGGTAAGCAGGTTTCTTCTTCATCAGAGACGAATAGCACAATCATCTGATCAAAAAAATAACCTTCTTGGTCTTAGATTTTTTCCCTTTTCTGGGCGTTTTCCCAGCCAGTTACTTGACTTCTGAGAGTCCTCTCCTCTCCTGGCCTAGATCTGCCCAGCTACTGCTTGGGGTCTGAGATTCAAATGCTGCTCCCTAGCCTCAGGGCTTTTGGTGGCAGGCTTGGCTGCTATTCAATGGGAGCTTATGTGCTGGTAGGACTGCCTCTCAGGCCCAGTTCCCTCAGGGGGTTTATGCAGAGACTTTTGTAATGGAGCTGCTGCTGAGCTCCTGCCTGCTCTGGGAGCCTCTGGCCGCCTGCTCCGGGAACCTCTGGCCACCTGCTGCCGCTGCCACTTCCTCTGCCACTGCCTCCCGAGGGGGCCTGAGTCCCGGAGATATCCCGCTCCTGTCTCAGCCCGTCTCTCTCACTGACCTGCGAGCCTGTGGGTGGAGGGACTTTCGCGGCAGCTGGAGATTCGGTCCCTGATGCCTGTTGGGATCTGCTCACTCTTCTCAGTGCTGCGTGGCCAGGGCAGGGCAGGGGAGGGCTCCGCTCCCGTCTGGTGCGTGATAGACCTTTTGGATCGGTTTTTCAGGGCTCTCTGGAACGGAAATCTCCTTCACTGTGTTGCTGTGTGGCTTTCACTGTTCCAGAATTTGTTGGGAGTTCTTTTTAGAGGAAATCCATGGGCTGTGGGTTCGGAGCTACCAAATATGTGTCTTTCTGATATGCTTTATTCTTGAGAATTGTACATCTAATATGAAATATAAAAAGGATATTCAGAGACAGAGAGAACAGGTATAAAGTAAGTTATGTGATTTAAGTATGTGAAGGGATTCTAACAGGATATGTGAAAAGGAGGAATCAGAAAGTGGTAAGTTACATCACAGGAAGAAGTACAAAATTATATTGCAGTAGATAGAAAGAGGGGAGGGAGATGAGCACTGTTTGAGAGACATTCTCATCTGATTTGGTTCTCCTCGATCTGGGAACTCTGAAATTTGGCCATGGTATTTCTAGGAGTATCTCTGTTTGGGTCTCTTTCAGGAGGTGCTCAATGGATTCTTTCAATATTTATTTTGCCTTCTGGTTCCAGAATATCAGAACACTTTTCCTTGATGAGTTCATGGAATATAACGTCTAGGTTCTTTCTTTTTTTTTTTTTGATCATGACTTTCAGGTAGTCCCATAATTTTTAAATTGTCTCTCCTGGATCTATTTTCCAGGTCAGTTGGTTTTCCAATGAGATGTTTCACATTATCTTCTATTTTTTTCAAACATTTTGTTTTGTTTTTTAACTGCTTGGTTTATCTCATAGCCATTCATTTCCCTGATTTCAATTCTTTCTTTTAACGAATTATTTTGTTCAATGACCATTGGAACCTTCTCCTCCATTTGGCTAATTGTGCTTTTTAAAGGTTCCTTCTCTTCCTTGGCTTTTTGGACCTCTTTTTTCAACTGAGTTAGCCTCTTTTTAAAGCTGTTATTTTCCTAGCATTTTATTTTTGGTTCTCCTTTAGTAAGCTGCTAACTCGTTTTTCAAGCTCTTCGATTGCCTGAGCTCAATTTACCTTTCTTTGGAGGCCCAGGCTGCAGAGGCCTTGACTTCCTCTGACAATGTGCCTTGTCTTTCCTCATCCAAAAGGGAGAAGGGAGACATCTGTTCACCAAGAAATAACCTTCTATGGTCTTGTTTTTTTCCTTTTTTTTGGTCATTTTCCCAGCCAGTTACTTCACTTCTGAGTTTCCTCTCCAAAACCACCTCATTTCCAGTTCCCCAAGCCAGCCCTCGGGGCTCAGACTCAGATGAGCTGCTCCAGACTGTTAGGGGCTTTAGGTGGGGACAGGGCCCCTATTCACTGTGAGATAAACATCAGCTGCTTGGGGGGTGGGGAGCTGGGCTGCCACAGAGGGCTCAGTTTCCTCAGGGATTTTACAATGATGCCATCAACAATGGATGCAAGTTACAGCCTACCTTGGGAGCCCCTGTCTTCTGCTGCCTCTGCTGCTGCCACGTGAGAAGACCTGAGTTATGGGGACACCATGCTCACTTGTTTACTACCTGAAAAAACCCTCTAGCTAACCTTTAGTGCCTATGGTTTGAGGGATCTGCGTTGCTGCTAGAGATTCTGACCCTGAAGTCTCCTTGGTCCTGCTCCTCTTGGTGAAGCACACCCAAGGCTGGGCTGTGCTGTGCCCCATGTCTGATGAAACAGACCTTTCCCGCCAGTCTTTCAGGTCACTCTGGGATAGAAATCTCCTCCACTCTGTTGTTCTGTGGCTTATGCTGCTCTAGAATTTGTTGAGAGTTCTTTTTTACATGTATTTTATGGGTTGAGGGGTAAGAGCTAGTGTATGCGTGTCTTTCTACTCCACCATCTTGGCTCCTTACCTCTCCCTTGATATTTTTATTGTAATTAATTTTAATTGTAGTTAATATGTCAAATATTCAGAGAAATCATTCTTTTTTAAGAGTCGTTTAATAGAAAGTGTTCTGTTACCAAATGTTAGGTGCATTATGTACTCTCAATGGTGGAATGAACAATGTCATATATAAAACATGAATTCAAAGTTTTCCAGTTTTTCTTTGAGTTTCTCGGATATGCCATGATGACAAATGGCTAAGCTGATGATGTTAAATCCTCTTGTGTAAATGTTTCCACATTTTGAATTTCTGTGTCTATTTGACCTGGATATTGAGAAAGCAAATTTAAATTTGTGTTAAGAACAATTTTGTATTAGATTTTTAGCAAAGAAGGGCATCTCTATAAGTGACCTGAACTAGAGAAACCGATCAACTGGAAACTGATGTGACACCACACCCAGACCAGAGTGCTGCATAAGGAGATGTTTTCTGAAGACCAGATGGCTGTTTGAGCTAAGACTTCTGAATGTTAAGATATGATGGACTTATGAAATGGACAATATAATTTTATTTTGCTATTTACTTTTCCCTTTATGCCTTTTCTCTATGAGATCTCTTTACCAAAGAGCCTGCTCTTAATGGGTCATGGTAATTTATCAGTCATTCTCTCTTCCCTTTTCCCTCTCATTGCTTCCCAACAGAAGCCCCAGAATTACAAACCCTTGATGAAGTATTTGTCATATGAATGATTCATTGACAATCCTGCGTCTCTCAACAGAACAAAATGGGAGAATGAGAGAAATGGTTATTTCTCTCTTATATTAATAACCAACTACTGAATTAGGATTACGGTATTCATTCCTACTTCCTCATTCAGAAATATGATTTATACTGTCAGTCTTTTAAAGACATTACTGATAGATGAGATCGTCCAACTCCTCTGGGTATGTGTTTCCCAGTCTTGCGTGGGACTCCACCCAACCATAAGAGCTTGAAAGCAGAATCCAGTTTAGGCAAGATCTTGCTCTAATGAAATAGGCTCCTGTCCTTCAAACATTTACCTTGCTGACCCAGGTTATAAAGGGCAAAGTCAACTAGAGAAGTCTGAATAGAGATGGATTCTTTTGTCCAGATTGCTGAAGGTGGCTGAGTCTTATGCATGACACAATAGCAAGAGAAGCTAAAGACATTTTGGCCACCTCCTCATTAATATGTTCCACCTCTCATTGACTGTTGACCAATCAGAGTGGATTTTTGTCCTTAGGCACATCCCCTTTTCCAAAGGCAATTTCAGCAATCAGTGTACTTGAGGAAGCACCTTTGGTTTATGAGAAAAACATTGCTCCATTAATTAATAGATATCCACAATTAAGAAATTTATTATTAACTACTCATAAACTATATAACTTGGACTTTCCATACATCGCAAGACTCAGAGGAAAAAATGAACCTTCGTTGTGGGATGGAGGTTCAAAAATGTGTAAATTTATTTTGATTCATTATACATGTTTGCAACAGGAATTTCGTATTTCTTTTTCAGTTGGGTGACAGAAGAAGTGGGAAGGAAAGTAGATTTTTACTGATTGAGAGAAATTTTAATTTAGGTAAGTCTACATTTTAAAACGTTGTCCCATTAGTAAGTGTATGTTCCAAACGCATGCCTGTAATTCGGTTCTCTTTTCTTAACTGCCTGTAATGGATGATTTTACTTGCCCTACTAATTACATGAAGATATCACCAACACTGATGTAATCTGATTCAAAGGGGGTATAATTGCACCAGAGAAGCACATACTTTCTCCAGGGAACTGCCACACACACACACGTATACCTCCCTTATGGATTGTCTGCTACAGTTACATAAATCCTCTTTGAAAACAATCCTTGTACCATTAAAACTGGAGCGAAGGTGAAAAACTAACAACCAATATCGGCCATACTCATCAAGTCATGTCACTACACTTTATTTCTTTACTTGTCCATAAGTGTCCTCGTATAAATCAGAATACATGATCTTGATACCAGTACTGAACTCTGGACAGTTAATTTTTCATTCTTTTAAAAACTTTATGAGTTTATGAATTTTAAAAACTCTTTCTGAGAGAGCGTGCAAACAATACTGATGGAATTTTGGATAAATAAGCTGTTTTTTGTTTATTTGTGTTTTTAGGGAGAGCAGATCCTGGAAGATAACCAAGAAGAAGGAATGGTGAATGATATGAAGATTTGTAGGTTCTAGGAAAGTGCATTATGGGTAGTAGAGAAATTCCAGAGAGCACATTGGATAGAGTAGGAGGATCTAGATTTAACATGGAAAGGATGAGGCTTCGATGAATTGAGATAAGAGACTAGAATATGGGTGGTTACTTTTTAATTAAGTAAATTCTGTATCACAAGGACTGGAATAGTATTATTTGCCAGCCACGAAAAACACAATACCATTTATCTAGAACTTTCTGCCTTCAAGACACCTTTGAATAGTAGAGAAGGGGGTTTCATTTTTTATTTTGTTTGTTGTTGTTGTTATTGTCTCATCCTGTAGATAAAATCATTGTAGACAGAGGAATACTATCTGAACTTTTAAATTTGGTCTGAGTCCTTGAGATGAGAGGCAGGTATTTGAAGTTCTTGTCCTGTAAGCAAAGAGCCTGGTACCAAGGCTGTCGGATGCAAAAGTGATGTATTGGCTTCTGGAAATATGGGCCTGTTTTTCGAGGTAGATTTGGAAATGGTGGCTCTTGGTTTGTTGCAGAGGTGGAAGATTGAACACAGGATACGATGTGTCTTAGGCAGATCAGAATGGTATTCATACATTTGAGAACAGCCCACACAATTCAATATAGAAGTCTTCATGATAGATTCTGGGGATAAAAGGTTAAAACAATAAATAAATAATGTCTGTATCAAAAAACTTAAGTTCTAGTGTGTCAAGGAAGCTAAACCCAAAGAATTGGTGGTACTGATACAGGAAACACACAGAGAAAGGAAAGAAATGGGTCCTGTTGGTCACAACTGGGCACTCTCACACCACAGTGGAGACAAATTGCAGAAGTCACCCAGTCTTGGTCGTCAGAAGGTGTAATAGGTTACCTTGGATATAACAGAGCTCTTACAATGTTGGGTCTGTACAAATACCCCACTACAGAAGAAAAGAGTTGTCTATTAATAATACCAAATATAAGTCTTACATAGGAAGACAAAGAGTAGTAGCAGAGACTGATAAACCAAGAAAAACTGAACAAATAATTTTGAAAAGATTCAATATATTAAATAAGCATGATGGATCAAAGGAAATAGAAATAAATAAATAAAAATCCTCAAGGAAGGAAAAATATTACAATGAAATGACAATGAGAAAACTACAAATACTTTTAAAATATTTCAGGAGAACAGTAAAAGATCTATATAAGAAAAAAGCATAGATTTATGGATAGAAATTGGAGCCTTCAGGGAAAAGTTGAAAAATGCAAATGCCAAAATAATACATACTCCTAACCTGACTCAGCAAAAAAGAAAGAGAGAATTTAAATCATTCCTTCTAAGTAAACTTTCTAGATCCTTTTTTTGCATATTGCCTTGCCCCTATTATAATGAAACCTTCTTGGTAAGAACTGCATTTCCAACTTGTATTTGCATGTTCAGTGCCTAGCATGTTCAGAATTAGTAAATGCTCAATAAATGTTTTATCTATCTATCTTAAAATAGCTATCATAAAACATTTCTCAAGGACCTATTATTTCACCAGTTTGAGAATTGCCTGTTTTAATCCATATCAAATATCTATCCATCCATCTGTCTCAAGCAGCAGGACCATTGCTACATTTCTAATATGCAATGGAGTTGGAATCCGAATTCAGGTCCTCTTGACTTCATATCCAGCACATTATTCATTATATCACAACACGTTTTTATATATTCTGTAGAATGTGAACACAAAATTATAGAGATGGTGTGCCCAGATTATACCTTTGCCATTGTACTCAGTCTATGGATAAACCTCCATGTGAGGAAAATCTGATTAGTGGAATACTAATACACCTAAAATGAGAATTAACATCCTGAAGAAAATATATTATTCTTCATGTTATTACAAAACAGGAAGTTGTAGTCCTTATTGCTTTGTAATATCAAGTGAGACAGTGAAATTGTATTTCACTTAAAGTGACTAAAGGAAATCAAGCAGTATTATGTGTGTATATATTATATATAAAATATATACATATGTTTAAAAGAAATGGTATGATTTTCAAAGTCAGACCTAAGTTAACCCAAAAAACACATTCATAGTGACCTAATAATCAAAAGAAAATATAATATTCCCCATTTGTAGCTACAAAAATCCAATAGAAAGAGATATGACAAGAGAGTGAGAGAAAGAGAGAGAGACAGAGATTTTTGGATAAGTAAATTTGAAAGACTCTGGGGTATTTCTAAATGGGAGTTTAAAATAATATTAATTTTTTTTTCTATATCATCTGTTTCCTTTAAAAATGGTCATGAAAGAAAATATGAAGCATAATTAATAAAACATTACTTACAAAATGAAAGTAGGAACAATTTGAATCATTAAATAAAACAGACAAAAAATGCTATCCATGATGTATACCTGTAAATAGAAAGTATGTCATCATTAATAAACTGAGAGTCTGTATCACAACTCTGTTCTTCAGGTAGTTGTCCCACCCAACTGTGGCTGGGACATTGAGATTTGCATACGGATATACTTGAAAACTAGATAATGATTATGTAAGTAAGGAATGCATTAAAGACCAATTTATAAATATGATAAACTATATTTATTCTACTCAATGATGTGAAAACAAATATTCTATGATGGATCTAAAACAATCTTCTGATGACAATGTATGCCTCTATGGGGGAAAACTACATAAACAAAAATGACTAATGAACTGAATATACAATTAAGAACCTAGAAAATAGTCGATTACTAATCCACAATTGAGAAGCAGCTAGATCACTCAGTGGATAGAGTTCTGGGCCTGGATTCAGGAAGACTTGAGTTCAAATCCAACCTCAGACATTTACTAGTAGCGTGACCTGGGTAAGCCACTTAATCTCTCTTTACCTTAATCCACCGGGAAGGAAATGGAACACCATTCCATTTCCTTTGTCAAGAAAATCCCATGAATAATATGGTCCATAGGATCACAGACTGTTGGATTTCATTGAATTCCTCAAGAACAACAACACTAAATTGACCACAAATACAAAACAAATTAAAAATAAAAAATCAAGTGAAAAATAAAAGATCATTCAACAGATAAATAAAACAACCCAAAATGACTAATAAAATCAACAAACCATTAGGGAAACAGATTTTTGTCCTCTTTGTCATTTTTTTATTCTAAGCAAATAAAACAAGCATTTCCAAAACAAAATAGAAAAAAAAAAGATTCCTCATGAAACTGTAAATATAGTACTTACAACTTGTTATTGCTTTTCAATATATAATAAAGTTATCACCTAACTATATTTTTAATCTCCTGCATTACTACCTTTTAGATAGCTACCATTCGATACAAATACCGGAAAACAAAATGTAAATAAAACCTTTTTGCACATATTTCTATTTGTTAGTTCCTTCTCTGGAGATAACAACTTCCTTTATAGGTACTTTGTATTTCAGCTGAGTTATATACAATAGACAAAAACACTGGTCTCTCAAAATTGTCTTTAAAACAATATTTCTGTTACTCTATGCAGTGCATTTATAGTTCAGTTCATTTTGCTCTTCATTATTTCATGTGAATCTTGCCATATATTTTTCTAAAATCCTTGAGCTCATCATTCTTATGGCCCAGTAGTATTCCATCACAATCATATACTACAAATTGTTTAGTTGTTGGGCATCCCTGAAATTTCCAGTTCATTGCCACCACAAGGAGACCTGCTATTTTAGAACATATAGATTCTTTTTCCCTAATCATCTTTGGAAACACATGTAATAGTAGTAAGATTGTGTCAAAGAATGTTGACTGTTTCATAAGTATTTGAGAATAATTCCAGATGACTCTCCATAATGTTTGGGTTGAGAGTTCCACCAATAGTTATTAATGTGCTAATTTTTCCACATCCCCTGCAATATTTCACT
The DNA here is from genome assembly GCA_028658325.1 of Potorous gilbertii. NCBI lineage: Eukaryota > Metazoa > Chordata > Mammalia > Diprotodontia > Potoroidae > Potorous > Potorous gilbertii. Next base: position 9,621 of record JAQQSK010013756.1, read on the forward strand.
TCTATCATTTTACCAATCTGATAGGGGTAAAATGATATCTCAAGGTTGTTTCCGTTTGCATTTCTGTAATTCAATAATGATTTAAAGCATTTTTTATATGACTATAAATTGTTTTGATTTCTTCTTTGGAAAACTCTCTGCTCATATCTGTTGACCATTTATCAATTGGGGTATGAAATATATTCTCGTAGATTTGACAAAATTATTTATATATTTGTCCAGATGATTGAAGTTACACTTCTTTCTCTTCTTGGTAAAGAGATAATAGTATAAGGGAAATGATAATAATATTTTCTACGTGCCGTGGTCCCCACATGCAAAGTAAAGCCTTTGATGTTATAAGAAGTAAATAACTATGCTAAAGTGTTTGAACAATGAAAATCACCCTCAGTTGGCTGATCTTGAAGAAACTCCATCGTAGATATGCCAAGTAATTTGTCAAAGGTCACGCCAATGATATACAGCAGAGCCAAGTCTTCTGATTTACTTCGGACACCTGTTAGTGACAAATTAGGTAGAACAGGGAGCATACTCATGTGAACTCACGGTAGATTCTCAGTCTTCCTGACCTTTCTCTTTCTTTATTGATGGTTTCCTCTTTTCCATCCCTCCTTAACTTTCAATTATTTAAAAACCATAGCATTACAATTTTACAACATAATTCTATGACAGTATACACTTTCTAAAGAGTAAACTTTAGAAAATAATATGAATGATTAGTTGTTACTTAAGAAGGGGAAACTAGGAGAAATAAAAAGAGCTTTGCAAAAGAGGATAAATCGGAAGGACACTAAAACATGACAAATGAAGGATGTTCAACATTAAATAGATAATGAGAAGTTCTGAGTTTTAAATATGTATATACCCATATACATACATATACATGTATATATACACATATATATACATGTGTGTATGCATATATGTAAATGTATCTATGTGTATTTATGTGTATTTATCTATATCTATACATATCCAGATATACAGAGAGGGGAGCATCTTTTCAAATAAAAACATTTTGTTCATGGGTTTTGTTTTTATACTACAAAATTCCTAAATTATTCTTATTTCATGAAAGGTTATATCGAAATAACCTAAAACCAATTATCTCATTTTCTATATATAAATTTATCTGAGAATATATACTTGTGTGCAATTAAATATATATATGTATATCTACACATACTGAGTGTATATATGCATGCATGTGTGTATATGAACATGCATATGTGTCACGGACATATGTATATCATTCTATACCCTAAATTCATCATTTCTCTGTGATAGGTTGTAGGTTTCATCAGGACTCTGGAATCATAGAGTATTGGTGCATTGAGTTTCTTTTTATAAAGTTATCTTGTAAATGTTCTGGCTCTGCAAATTTCATTCTTCATCAGTTTACAAAAGTCCTCAAGTTTTAATAATATTTATATTGTTGTATATAAATCGTTTTTCCAGTTTTGGCTCTTTCATTCTTTCAATTCCTCCGTCTTTTCATACCTTTTTGAAATCTCTATTTCCTAATTTCTAATTGCACAGTAATATTCTACCACATTTATATACCACAATTTCTCCTCCACCTGTCTAACTTGATTTTCAAAATCCTTTTTGAGCTCTTCCATGGCCTGAGCCCATTGGATATCTATTTCAGATGTTTGGGATACAGAGGCTTTGACTCTTATGTCTTTACCTTTACCTCGTCAGAGAGGAAGCTTGGAATCATTTGTTCACCAAGAAAATAACCTTCTATGGTC
>JAQQSK010013757.1:0-11373 GCA_028658325.1 Potorous gilbertii
GGAAATCTATGGGCTGTGGGTTCGGACCTAGCATAGGTGAGTCTTTCTACTCCGCCATCTTGGCTCCGCCCCCTTTAACTAATATTTTAAAAGAATTAAATACATAGATTTACAAATGAAAGCAATTATAGTGAAATATAGATATTAATGTACTTAAAATATAAATTCATGGATCCCAGAATAAGACCCCTAAATCAGGTCCTAGTTTTATTTATTTGTTTAGTGGGTTCTTTCCCTAAAGTTTTATTAATCTCTCCTTTGATTTTCAGAATTTCCATTTTGGTGTTTAATTGAGTATTTTTAATTTTTTCCAGGTATTTTTTAATTTTGTTTCTAATATATAGACCTGTTCTTTTTCACTTTTACTGTTGCACAGATTTAGAGACATGATTGTTTGTGCTCTGACCACATTTACTCTCCAAATATTATTAGGAAAATCTCAAAATTAATATCCAAATAAAAGTAGTTTACCAAACCAAACTTCAGAAACAAAATATGAATGTTTTCATTTCCTTTTCCACAGAATAATGGGCTTTCAAAAGTCTGATGGGGTTGACTCAGTTACCGGCTCAAGAAACAACACTTGCTCAAGTAGCAGGAACCAATGCCAGTTTTAACTGCATCTCAACAGATACCTTGAGAATGTTCTCAAAAGTGATACTATCATTATTCAAGTTATTTGTTTATATTTGTTTGGTATTTTTAAAACTTATAATATTGCTATTTTTAAGAAACATTATCTTATTGAGAAAATTGAGGCTGGTCACATTGACCTGCACCTTCTCCCCTTTTCTGTATTTCAAAATGCCCTCTATTTCTCTCTTAGTCTCTCCTCCGGCCCACTCTCCACATCTCTGACAATGAAATAGCCCTTCTCCTTTCCAAGGCCTATCTTTCCAAATACACTCATGATTCCATCTCTTCCTATCTTTTCCAAGAGATTGAAATCCCAATTGTTCTACTCTATTGCTAATCTTCAGCCTCTCCTTATCTATCAATTGTTTCTTTCTCTGCTGTTTGTAAATGTGCTCAACAACCATCCTTTAAAAAAAAAATACCTCACTGGACCTGATCATCCCTTCAATCTATATCTTATATATTTTTTTTTCTCTTTGTCAGTAAGGCTTCTATGAAAAGCTGTTTATGCTCATTGCCTTGGCTTTTTTTTCTCTTACCCCTCTACTATGCTATCAGATGACAGACTTCATCACTCAACTAAAGTGTAACGTATACATGGTAAATTTTATCTAAGATCACAAATAAAATAACCTATTAATGGACAAATCTGTTTTTCCAGATCTCATTTTTCTTTCAATAATTTTGACCACATTTTCTCCCTAAACTCTTCTCACTTGATTTTCACGACTTTCTCGAATTCTCTTTTTCATTCATATAAGATAGAAAATAAAAGAGAGAATATAACATAAATAATCCCCAAACTATTGATGTTTGAAATGTTTCATGTTTAAAACTTCAATAAGACTTTTAGACCACCTTAGGAAGAAGAATATTTGATATTATAGCAACGGCAAAAAAATGGCAGACTAGGATACATGAGCAGAATATGGCTTTTCAGTGGTATACCTTACTGGAAAAGAACAAGTCAGATAAAAAGAAGGCAGAATAAATAGCACTATTCACAGAAAATACGGCCAAGCAAGGACATGATGCAGTAGAATTGTAAGTGGTAACTTGAATTACCTTAATGATAATTACATCATCAAAAATTAATTATTGAAATGTTTAGTAAACTGGAGAATTATATATCTATAATATTTATTATATGTAATAAACAGGATTATAAACCAAGTAGCTACATGACCTTTTAAGAGAAAGGAATGCTTCTCCCTTACAGTTGATAGAGGAAATAGTTGAAGATATGATGAGCCATAGGTAGGAATCAATGAGTCAAAATTCTTAAAGTCTGGGGAAATTAGCTTAGAAAGAAGGGAAAACTCATAAGAATGAACTTTAGAAATGCATTGCTAGTGGAGTTTTGAACTGATTCAACCATTGTGAAGAACAATTTGGAACTATGTCCAAAGGGCTACAAAGCTATGCATATCCTTTGATCCAGTAATAGCACTACTGGATCTTTCCCATCTGATGCAGTGTGCCCCTTTGTAAAGAATGCATGTTAAAGAATCAGATGGCCTAGCTTTCAATACTACCCCAATTCCTTAGTAGTCTTCACACTAAGTTTAACTTGTCACTGTGTGAAAAAGTCATTTAAAAATAGATACTGTTGATAAAAATGTAGCAATATTTTATATAGAATGATGTCGTATATATCTATATATATCATTAAAAAGTAAATCCTAGTTAGTATCTTAAAATATGAAAAATCAAGAGGCCTTTAAAAAGTATATTTTTTATAAGTATCTGTGGCATTTCTACTACCTGATTTTTATAATTTTTTATCACTTTGCTATTGCCTTGGGTTTTCTCAGACTGAATTTTCCACCACCTTCTTTCACATATCCATCTCATCACCAGCCCCCTTTGTTGCTTCCTTTTATATTTAGTCATTTCTCATTAGACTGTAAGTTTCTTGAAGTCAAGGCTGTCTTTCTTTTTGTATTTATTTGCTCAACACTTAGCAAAAGTCTGGCATGCATTGGGTCCTTATTTATTTGTATTGTTTATTGACTATATAAAGAATGTAAACTACTTCCTACTCCTACTTTTCCCTATTTCAAATGGTCTCTTTTGGCAACCAAAAGTCAAGTACTTTTTAATTCTTCAAATTTAAAAATGAAGATACAAGGAAAGTATATTTTTCACTAGGTATAAAGAATATTAGGATGAAAAAGACAAGAAATACAGTATTAAGAAAACAGCTTTTGTATTTCAACTGTATTTTGTCAAAAATAGAAATGTATGTTATTTGTGAACCATGCTGTGAATAGATGCCATAAATGACTTTAAGAACAGGGTAGGATTTTTTTTTGTGGACTTTTTCTTTGATAGAACAACCTCCTAGGCAATGATTCAGTTCCTTCGTTTCATGATGCATTGCTGAACTGGTCCTGAAAAGAGTTTCTGGAACTCACAAACATCCATTGTCCAGTAGTTCTTATGAGAAATTCACAGAACTTTTGCCAACACCACCTCATCATTCCTTACAATAACTTTGGGAGCAAGGTAACCTCACTTAGCCAGGAGAAGAATGAGTTGAAAAAGATAAGTTTGCCACAGGAAAACCACTACCAAATATATGTTAGCTCTACATGCTATTCATTTATTATTGGATTTTATTAAACCATTATGTAGCATTCATGAACAAAACGTGAATTGAAATTTTACTGTACTTCCAGCCCTTATGCAGCAAGATTTTGAATTTATGCATTTATTCAACAAATATTTGATAATGACCCTATATGTTCACAGCAAATTCATGTTCAACAAATATTTATTTGCTACTAATTACTAGCAAAGCACTGTGCTAAGCACTGGATAAGATCTTTTGCCTTACGTATGATTGGACCTGCCCTCATGGAGCTCATAATCTAGAGAGGAGTCATGTTACTTCCATAAACAATTGTATATATAAAATACATATTTCATTTCTGAGAGAAATAGATATAAAGTGAGTAATGGTGTCTAAATGATGGGACAGATGAGAAAAGATCTCATTGAACTTGAACTTAATGGAAAAGAATGGAAGCAAACACTAGGTAGAAAAGAGAGAGTAAGAAATTAAAGAAACTTCAGATCTAAGAAACTTCAAAGAACCTAGAATTGTGAGAGCATATTAGTGATTAGAGAAGTCCAGATCCCCTATCAATATTCCATTAAGTCTCTAAAAGAGCAGAAGAAGGAAAAAATCATAAAGGAAAAAAAGAGAAATGATTATAAGCATCTTCATTTCATTTAAAATTCCACAAAAAGGATTCCAAGAATCTTATTCAAGCTTGAAAAAGAAATCTCCATTTGGTTTGAAACTAAAAATTTTAAGGACCTGGACAACTCAGTGTCTAGGTAACTTGCCTCACACAACAGAAGACAAGGGAAATCATTGACTAGATTAACAGAATATCACCAATACATTTTTGAAGAAAAGCACAGGCTCTAGGCACCTGAGTCACAGAAGAAGAAACGTCCAGGGCAGCAACTGAGAAGAAAATCTCTCATTGTTTTAAAGGAGACCAGTTTCCATCACCTTTAACAATATCAGACTTGGACCTGTCATACACGTAAAGGGAAAGAGACAAATCTAACTTCAAGGTAGAGCAATAAAGAGACAAAGAAGAAGTCAACTCCAAAACCTCATTCAATCTACTAGGAATCTCAGCGAAAATCCTACAGAAGCAGTTTCTTGTCTTAACCAGTGCATCCAAGACTAAGCAGACCTGTTCACACTATCCAACAACATGGGAAGTAACATCATATCACACAAACAAAGTTTTAATTGAGAAATGGGCTGGGGATATGAGTAAACAGAAGTAAGCTTCTAATACAATGAAGAAATGCATTGAATTGAGAAAAGCTGGAGAGTTAAGCTAACAAGAAAAGAGCAACTCCACAAGTTCATATAAACAATTCAAGTATTATGGAAACACAATCAAGATAACATAACATTTAGCAACTTCTACATTAAGGGTTAAGAGGACTTGGAATATGATGTTCCAGAGGTCAAAGGAGCTAAGATTTAAATCAAGAATCACCTACCCAGAAAAATTGAGTGTAATTCTTCAGGGGTAAATGGTCATTTAATATGAGGACTTTCAAGCGTTCTTAATGAAAAGACCAGAGGTAAATGGAAAATTTGGCTTTCAAATACAAGACTCAACAGAAGTATTAAAAGATAAACAGGAAAACTAAATGACAAGGTACTTGCTAAAGTTGTCCACATTCTTACATGGAAAGGTGATATTTGTAATTCATGAAGTGTTTCTTAGGAGTAGGGTAGATCGAAGGAATATACATACATATACATATCTATATATAGATATGCACACATTGGTAAAGTTGTCCACATTCTTACATGGAAAGGTGATATTTGTAACTCATGAAGTGTTTCTTAGGAGTAGGGTAGATCGAAGGAATATACATACATATGCATATCTATATATAGATATGCACACACATACATATATAGACTGCACAGCAGGAGGTGAATATGAAGGGATGATGTCTAAAACACAAAATTAAAGGATGAGAAAGGAATGTGCTGAGAGAGGGAGAAAGGGAGAAGTAGAATGGGGTAAATAATCTCATATAAAAGAGACAATAAAAAGCTTTTAAAGTGAGAGAGGTGAGAGGGAATGAGTGAACCTTACCTTCATCGAATTTGGCTTAAGGAGTAAATAACATACACACTCAAAGAGGTACAGAAATCTATCCTAGCCTACAGGAAAGCAGACGGAAGGGGATAAGAGAGGGAGGCATAATAGAAAGGAGGGCAGATTTGAGGAGGAGTAATCAGAAGCAAACACTTTTGAGGAAGAACAAGATCAATGGAGAGAACAGAATAAATGGGAGTTGGGATAGGATGGAGAGAAATATAATCTTTGAGAACATAACTATTATGATCATGTTTTGCATGACTACACATGTATAACCTACATCAAATTGCTTGCCTTCTTAATGAGGGTGGGTGGGGAGGGAATAAGAAAGAGAAAATGGAAATCAAATTTTAAAAATGATAGTTGAAAATTTTTTTAAGAGAGGATTCTGGAAAGATGGTGGAATAGGTCATAAAATTCTAAGTGTTCAAGATTTTCCCCCACAAGAGTTAAAATAGCACTTTAGGGTCAACAGATGGTGGGTGGAAATAAATATGAATAGGGGCACAACCAGGGTCTTCCTGGGACAATTTGGAAAGATCAGAAGGAAAATCCCAGGATGAGCTTTGGTCCCTATGAAGGGTAAACACATCCAGGGTAGATTCTGTTTTAATAAGAAATAACAGGCCACTTAAAAAACAAATCCCAAGTCCTGGTGTTAGTTGGTTTGAGAGAATGAAGAGGCCCCAGTTATAGGAACTTTTATCCTGGATAGTGAGGGGAGATGAGTATTTGAGTCTTGGAAGATTGAGGAAACCTCTGCTGATAAAGAACAGCAGACCCAGCTATGCTGCAAAGAGCTGGTCAGACAAGAAGGAATCAGCACCTGAAGAAAGAGTGGGACAGAAAGTCACTGGCTGGGGATACTTACAGGAGGTTGGTGGTTTACTTTTAGCTTAGAGGGGATAACTGAAGAACTAGGGCAAGAGACACTATTTCCCATACCTGAGGGCTAGAGGTGATTATAAAAAAAAATTAAGATATTATCACGAAAAAGGTACAGGCAAAAAAGAAAGAATCCAGCCATAGAAAGTTATTATGGGAATAAGGATGACCAGAATTCCTCTTTAGAAGAGAATAGTGAAGTAAAGAAACCTTCAAAGAACAATGTTAAATAGTCACCTGCCAAAAAATGAATTGATAAAAGATCTTTAAAAAAGCTTTAAAAATCAAATAGTAGAGATGAAAGAAAATTGAAAAAATCCAAGAAAAACAGGAAGGTCATGAAAGGAAAGTCAATGACTTACAAAAAGAGATCCAGAATTTTAAGGGAGAAAATGACAATCTTGAACATTAGAATTGAGAAATGTGTATACACTTTGACCCAGCAATATCACTTCTAGGAGTATATTCCCAAAAGATCATAAAATTGGGAAAAGATCCCACATGTATAAAAATATTTATAGCAGCTCTCTTTCTTTGTGGTGGCCAAGAACTGGAAATCCAGGGAATGCCCAAAAACTGGAGAATGACTGAACAAGTTTTGGTGTGTGAATGTAATGGAATACTACTGTACTATAAGAAATGATTAACAGGAGGACTTCAGAAAAGCCTGAAAAGACTTATATGAACTAATGCTAGGGAAATTAGCAGAACCAGGAGTACATTACACACAGTAACAGCCATAATGTGTGAGGACTTTTTCTAATAAACTTAGCCTTTCAAAGCAATGTAAGGACCTAAAACATTTCCAAAGGACTCTTGATGCAAAATACCATCCACATCCAGAGACAGAACTATGGAACTGAAATGCAGAATGAAGCAGACTATTTTATCTTGTGTTATGCTTTGTTTTGGTTTTTCTCATGGTTTCTCCAATTCATTTTAATTCTTCTATGAAACATGATTAATATGAAAATATGTGTAATAGGAATGTTTGTGTAGAACACATACAAGATTGCATGCTGTCTTGGGAAGGGAGGGGAGAAGAAGAGGGAGAAATTTAAAACTTATGGAAGTGATTTTTGAAAACTGAAAGCAAATTAATTAAAAAAGAAATCTCTAAAAAAAAGAAAATTAGAATTGGTCAAAATTAAGCCAGCAAAATTATAAGAGATCAAGAAATAATTAATTAAAATATGAATAATAAAAAAAGAAGAGAGTGAAACTCTCATAAGAAAAAAATTGGACAAGAGAAAAAGTATTGAAAATATAAATATAACTAGACTTACCGAAAATTTTGATAAACAAAAAACCTTGATACAATAATATAAGAAATCATTAAAGAAAATTAAACATTAGAATGGGGTGGAGAAGAAATAGAAAAAATTCCATCAGTCATCACTTTAAAGAGATTCTATGAGGAAATTTCATAGGAATATCATAGTCAAGTTCTGAAAGCCCCAGCTCAAAGATAAAATATTAAAAGCATCAAGATTAAAAAAATTCAAATATGATGGTGTCACAATTAGAATCACACAAGACTTAACAGCTTAGATTTTAAAGGTTTGCAGATCTTGGAATACACTATATCAAAGAACAAAAGAACTGGGGTTCTGGTCAAAATTATCATACCTAGCAAAGTTAAATATTGTCCCAAATTTAAAAAATGTACATTTGATAAAAACCTCACACTTTCAAAACTGTGTAAAAAAATTCTTAACTTAATAGATTTGCCATATAAGAACTAAGAGAAATATCAGGTATAAACAAAAGACTGATTATAAGGGATTCATTAGAACAGACTGTTTAGTTTTTATAAATATAAAATGTATGTTTAAGTTTCTCGTATATAATTGGGTAGTTCATAAGAAAGACTGAGGTAAAGCTGAGTATAATAGGAATTTTAAAAAGCAAAGTCATTTAGGAATAGCTAAAAAAAGAGTATTTTATATAAATTAGGTGCAAGACAAAGAACTGGTAGTTCTGGTAACCTGCTTTCATTGGGAATAGGTTTAAGAAGGAATGATACATATATATTTAGAAGAGTATAAAAGTTTCTAAATTAAGAAGAAATGAAATGGTAGTGATATAGAGAAGGGGAGAGTACAAGGGAAGGATATTTAGAGGGGAGAATGAGGGAAGAGGTAAAAGGGAGATATAGAAGTGTGTTTAGAATGGGAGTGGGAGCATAAGGGAGGGAGCTTGGTGGGGTTAGGCAAGAAATAGGAGGACAACATAGTGGGTAGAAATAAAATAGAGGAGGCAGACGGGATAGGGAACAAGGTATATGTACAAGCATAAAAATAAAAATGAGGAATAGAGTATGTTTGGGAAAGTGTATGTCTATATATGTATTTGTGTGTGTATCTATATATCTATAGCTAGAGAGAAACATACTAAACTTTAATATCCTTCTAGGAGTGGAGTGAGGGGAAAAAAGAACAAAGTTAAAATGTGCATAGCAGAGAACAAAAGAAAATTCACAAGGGAGCAAAGATGGACAGTCGTCAACACAATGTGCATTTTTTTTTATCATATAGGCTTTCTCGAAATGAAAATGTATTGTTGCATATATTTTGAATCTTCTCTTACGTTCTGCTATGTACATGACATACTTTTTTTCTCTCTTCTTTAAGTTTCAATATTTAAATTTATGTTATACTTTTGTTTCATTTCTCTATTCTATATTTATGTTCTGATCTTTGAGTCTAAAATAATTTTTTAAAAAGCTCATAAAAACCATAAAAATTGTTTTTTACAAATAATGGAGAAATAAGATATACAGGCAATCGGGCATATAAATCTACCTTGCTACAAATGGCAACAGAAGGGCCGGGCAAAGATTATTACCTCTCACATATGAATAGTATGAGTCAGAGATAAAGAAATTTCAGTTGCTTTGAATCTCACAAACATGATCAAATTTTGCATGGTGATTTCAATATGATCTACCTGTCCATTTCTTCTTCTCATCTCTATTCCTTCTATTCAGTTGTTACCGTAAGATATTTCATTGATAGTCTTGTCTTTCTTTTTTTAATCTGAATCATTACCTCCATTCTCCCTAAAATTCTCTATCACCCTCCAAAAAATAAATAAAAGCTTGTCATTGTTATTATTGCTTTAGCAGATGAATATAGTTAAGCATAATAAATTCACACATTGACTAGATCTGAAAATGTGTAACACATTCTCTATATAGTTCTTTAATTTTCAGCCTAGAAGCGAGAATGCTGCTTCATTATCAGTGTTCTGGAGTCATGATTAGCCACTTCCTTGATTATAGTTCTTATATTTATCAAGGTTACTTTCCTTTACAATACTATATTAATTGTATAAATTATTCTGCTGCTTTTCCTCACTTAACTGCATCATTTTATCTAGTTCTTCCCAGGTTTCTTTGAATCTACCTCTCTCTCTTTCTCTCTCTCTCTCTCTCTCTTTCTCTCTCTCTCTCTCTGTGTATGTCTGTGTGTATATATATGTATATATATATATATATATATATATATATATATATATATATATAAAGTCATTACACTCAGATGACATAATTTTGCATAACCTATTCTTGATGAAACCATGCTGCCTCTTCTTAATTACTTGCACACTTAAAATTTCTCATATCCTCATCCCTTCCCACTCTAACTTTATTAGATTTTTTCTTGTTTGACATTGTGCTCTGATGAGTGATTTTTCACCTTATCTTACGTAGCAATGGGCCTCCAAATCATTGCCTGGTCATATTTTTACACTTCCAGGGGCATACCCTATTCCTTTCTATATCCCTTTTATAAATTGCTTTTATTCCACTAAAATATAAGCTCCTTAAGGGCAGCAACTGTCTTCTTATTTGTATTTATACCACCAGCATTCAGTGTTTCTTTTAGTACCTGACATATAGAAAGTACACAGAAATGTCCCTGTTAGGTACATTTCATGTTGTATCTATCTAAATGCAAAACATCTGTCTGCTTTATGATTTTGCAGGCAGTTGAAGTGAAACTCACTGCCTTATAATTCACAGATTCGATGGTCTTTTAATTGTTTGAAATATCTCTTCTCCACTCCTCCATCAGGTCTTTAATTCTTTACAATATCCCAGAGATTACTAACAATGGGTCAGCAATCACAGCATCCAATTCTTTCAGGAGCCTGACATAAATTTCATCCAAGATTGGTGACTTGGACTCGATGACTATATTTTGGTATTTCTTAATATCTTTTCACAAATTAAGCTTTGAGAGTGGTATATACATATTGCTATGTCATTTCTATGTGTTAAATAAAGGTCAGACTATTCTAGGCAGAGACTAAAAATTTGTGTTGGCCTATAATGCAACTAATCCTTTTAGAAGGAGATATGGACAGAACAGCAGTAGCCTGCTACCATGGAAACACTTCCCAGTGGTCTATCATCCTAGGAATTTTCCAAGTATATTCTGTGGGAGTTGCCAAACTTCAATTTGTAAGGACTAGAAAATGTTCTCACATTTATTTTTCTTTGCTTCTTTCCTAATCGTGTGTTTTTTTTTAATTCTTCCTGCATATCATGCAATAATGAGAACATAGAGTAATTGGAGTAACGCTTTAGTGGTATTAAAGAGGAAATTCATATTAGAATAAGACATTTATGCTCACTTCTTAGAACAAAAGGAAATAGGTTTCAAAAGGAAATTGGGAGGATGTAGTTAAAATACCCCAGTGCTGAAACTGTATCTAGTTTTGAAAATGTTCTTTTCCTTTGGAAGACTTTTCCAATTGGTAAATTATTTAAGTGTGAGTTTGCAGAAAATAAAGATAAGAAATGGAGTGGGAGGAGAGAGGGTGAAATGGAATGGGATGAATTATCTCTCATAGATGAGGCAGGCAGGAGCCTCCTTAATGGAGGGAAAAAGAGAGCTGGGAGAAAAAAAAAAACATGAAGTTTACTCTCATCACATTTGACTAAAGGAAGGAACAATCATTTTGGTATGAAAACCTATCTTACAATACAGGAAATTGGGGAAGAAGGAGATAAGCAGGGTGCGGGGCGGGGGGATGATGGAAGGGAGGGCAATGGAAGGAGGGAGCAACTTGAAATCAACACTCGGGGAGGGACAGGATCAAAAGAGAGAATAGAAACAATGGGGGGCAGGATAGGATGGAGGGAAATATAGTTAGTCTTACACAACACGACTATTATGGAAGGCATTTGCAAACC
>JAQQSK010013758.1:0-11372 GCA_028658325.1 Potorous gilbertii
CTATTGTTTTGAGGACTGGGTGTCATTCTCCTGATATTTGAAGTAGATTCCTACAAGTTAACATTTCCAAGGATATGCTGTTTTAACCTTAGGAGATGAGCCTGGACATGGTGGTGAATGTCTATAGTTATTTCCCTTGACTTCTTGGGAGAGACATATAGTCATCAAGGTTCAATGACTGTGAGTCAAAAATAGGAGATAAACCTTAGAGATTTATTAGACCACTAAGGAATCTGCTCTTGCTGATAGCAAATACATATTCTTTAATTTAGAATAGATTTGGTTTTTATGACCTTTAGGCTGCTTAGAGTACAAAGCCAATTAGCAACATTGTGTAGCAACCTAGGATAGAAAAAAAAAGAGCATTTCACAGGATAGGCTGGGAATTGGTAAAAGGAGAAAAAGGGAGTATTTGGAATGCCAATGGTAAGATTTACTATCAGAAAAAAAAGATTTTCAAGAGCTGGTGATAAGGGGAAGAGAGCAAAATGTTACTGTTAATCTTTGATAATTGTGAAAGCTGTCTTTTTAGAAAAAAATTTAGTATCTCTTATTCAAAGACAAGAGGAAGCTACAACAGTGGGTTATATCCATTATCAAGCTCCTACTCTCATTGCATGGGGCTGAGGGGCTTTTTAATGTTGGACCACCAGAAAGTTTGGGATTTCAAACTTTTTAGTCCATCAAGATGTCATATAATATTTGTGTTGCCTATTTTTTTTTCTCCACACCTGCTTCTGGGGAGGCTTAAGGCTGATGGATTACCTGAGTTAGAAAGTTCTGAGCTATAGAAGTGCTACTGCCTATCCATGTTTTTGCCAAGGTCAGCACAGATCTGGTGAGTTTCCCAGGTTGCTTAAGGAGGAGCAAAGCTACCTATGTTAGAAACAGAGCAAGAAGGTCTAATTCATTTATGATGTAGTGTTTTACATATAGGCCACATACATATTTGGAGCTTATATTTGTGTAAGTTATGAGGTGTTGATCTAAATCTAATTTTATCCGTACAACTATGCAATTTTTCTACCAGTTTTTATTAAATAGTGAGCACCTTTTCCAGTAATTGGGGGTCTTCTTTTTGTTGAATAGTAGGGTATTAAATAAATTTGTGTTAGTGTGTTGTACATTTAATCTGTTACCCCCTTAAATCTACTTTTTAATTCAATTTGCAAAAATTTTTAAAATTCTTATTTTGCGTATTTGATTTACTCATCTCTGGATTCAGTTTATTTAATGGGGCTTTGTTCCAGTGCTAACCAAGGGCACTTGCTTGACCTTTGGGTGAAGTGGTGTGCTGTGTTTAGTCTTGGCCTGGGTTCTTTGGATTCTTACACTGGTCTCCATCTCCTAGAGTTTGGTTGCCAATATTCTTGGATGTTTAGAGTAAAATTTTCAGGGCCATATTTGGCATCTCAGAACAGAATGTCCAGATACCCTTGGATTTGATCTTGGCTGTTCTGACCTCAGAACCTCAGTATCATGTCAGTAGTTCTTCCATTGGTCCCTTCCACATTTTCAAGGTCTGCACCCTTGGGCTTTCTCAGGTCAGTCCTCCATTCTTGTAGAATCTAGACACAGAACATTCATTGTACAAATGTCACATTTCTCTGGGAAGCTTTGCTTGGGAGGAGGGAAAGGGTGTGCTTTACTTGTCTCTGACTTGCTGTATGACTTTTTGTCCAGTTCTGGAGTAGAAGATTTCACTTACCGTAATTTCTCATAAATTTCTTGATTATTATTCAATGTGACATGAAGTTCAGTTCTGTTTAAGTAGGTATGTGGGAGCTGGGCTGCCTCCCTTGACATCTAGAGACTGTCTTCTTTAGTAATCTTTGAAATGCAAGGCACTGGAGCAACTAGGGGACACCATGGATAGAGCACCAGTCCTGGAGTGAGGAAGATATGAGTTCAAATGTGGCTTCAAATATTTACTAGATGTATGACCCTAGGCAAGCCATTTAACTCCATTTGCCTTCAAAAAAATGCAAAGGGCAAAAGAAATTTGAGACATGCCAACCAGTCTAAGTATCCTTGATAATCTAGGTGATGGTCTAGTTCTTACATGCTAGAAATAGGAACCCACCTTTGTCTATTGGTCAGTGAGAAGGAAAGAGAAGCTGAATATACTTGTTTAAAAGAAATATTCTATAGGAAGAGAGGGTTGTGGGATGAAGGGATACATGGACTATTCTATTACATGTACTGGAAAAGGGAAGAATAAGAAAAAAGATTAAATAAAGATAAAAAAGATAAATGACATTTGATTGGACTAAGGAGGGACAACAGGGGAGTGAGAGAGGGAAGAGGAATGATTGTGTTAGGAGATGGAAGAATTTATTCAAGCAAAACAAGTTACAACTAACAAAGATTGATTAACCAGCAAATAAATAAAAAATGAATCAAAGATTTAGCAGTTTGATTCCAGGACATGGGTAACAACACAGGAGTTAATAAAACTCTCCAGTAATAGATTGTTTCCTTTTTGAAAACTGAGTCTAGGCCAGTATATTGTGGGTGCTTAATAAATGTTTTTTGAGTGAGCAACTTATTGCATGTTCATGACTACAATTCTATAAAATATTCCAGACTATTCAAGTTAAAGGACACATCTTTTCTTTTTAAAGATCAGTATACTTCCAAGGTATAAAGTGGTACATTTTACCAATCAGAACCATGTAATTACATTTGGTGGTTCTGCTTAATTGTTTTTGGAAATATACTTCTATATGATATTTAATTTAATATTTGTTGAGAATCATTTTGTGTCACATATTGTCAATAAAGTTTTAAATATATAATAGAGAGTGTTTGATTAGATGATTTGTAAGATTTTTTTCCAGTTCTACATCTCTGGTCCTGTAGACTTTTATTACAGTTATCTATATTCTTGATTGGTACTAGTAGAATGCATGCTCCTGCAAGGAAAGAAGTGTATTGCCATTTCATGTTTTATCTGTGGCATCTGGCACAGTGCCTTATGCAACATAAACAGTAGGTTGAATTGAATATGATCATTCACTTGCTTGAGTGTCTCAGAAAGACAAATTTCCCTTCTGTTATTGCAGCCTGGAAAAGAGATGTTGCCAATGGATGAAAATAACAAATTGATCGTTGACTCAGTAGATTTGCGTGATACTTGGGAGGTAGGTGACTTGTGGAAGCAGAGGACAAAACACATGCTATGACTTTGAGGTACAGTTAGCCCTGCCTAAAAGTGATTGTGATTGGAGGGGAAGATCCTCAGATAGTTGAGAGAAAGTAATTGGCATACTAGGAAATAATAAAATGTAAAGATAAGAAAAAGTAGTTAGAAGCTGGGGAGGAGGTTGTTTTTCTGGTGGTTGTTACTTTTTCTGTTTCTTGGCATGGTAGATTTTGTCACCCACTTCAGAGAATGAAAGCCTTATTTGATATTTCTAAGCATCTTGACATTGGCTCCTATGATCTTAACTTTCATTTCCTGAAATAAGTCCTTAACTTCCGCTTAACTTTTCATGCTTTGATTGAAGAGTTATATGGGAGTCAGTGTCATGTAGATTTAATTCTGTTAATATATTTCTTTTAAAACTAGTAATATACCTGACGAAGAGCTGTCCTCTGAACCTGAATAATTATAAAGGTCGGGAAGATCTGAACTCAAATCATGGTTTGGTTGCTTACTACCTGGCATTCGGCAATAATTCCTCTAGGGGTTGATATTTTTGACCAAAAAAAGAAAAAAATAAAGAGATTGGACTAAATTGTTTCTGAAACGCCTTCCAGGTTTTAATACTGTGACATTCCCTCTCCTTGGGATTTTTTTTCAATCGGAGGAAAAGAAGTAAAAACACCAAGGCTAGCTGATAAATGGGGGATTCTACTCCACATGTACTCCAAGGTTCCATAGTGGTTCACAATCCCTCTCTATGCAGGCCATGGAGAAATGTAAGGATGCCGGTCTTGTGAAGTCCATTGGAGTGTCCAACTTCAACCGCAGGCAATTAGAGATGATCCTGAATAAACCTGGGCTTAAATATAAGCCTGTCTGCAATCAGGTAAAACAATTCTTTTCCCAGTGCAATTTCTTTCCTATCTTTCCTCTTCCCGACAAATGAATGGAGAAACCATAGCTCCTTGCAATTCTTATCTTCATCATGGTCCTACATCTCATTTATTTTTCTTCAAATGATTACTTCCTCCTCACATTTTCCTAATTTTTAATGAATAAAGTTTATTTCTTTGATCCGTTAAGCCATAAAAATTTCCACAGAAGTTCAGTGTTCCATCCTATATAATCCACAAGGTTATTTGAGTGTATATTTATTACACAGCTTTTCTCTTCAAAACTTCTCAAATAATCAATACCTGAAAGTGATATTTCCTCAAACACATTGAAGCAATTTCTATTAAACCAAAGTACTTTAAGTACTTTTTTCAGGCAGCAAAGTTATAATCAATGGTGGTATCTGAATCTTATTTACTGATTGATTTCAATCTTTTCCTTAACTCAAAAATACTTTTTCTTTCCCTTTCAGCACTAATGACTCTATGTGAAAAAGGCCTGAAACAGACATATATTCTCCTAGCATTCTGTGATTTTGTGTAATCAGATAATTCTCAAGTCCTTTAATTATGAAAATGCTTGCTATTGTCCTTTCTGTCATCATACATCTTATCTTTATAAGCTAAAGCTTTGCCTTTGTTGTACTGCAGGTAGAATGCCATCCTTACCTGAACCAGAGCAAATTGTTGGAGTTCTGCAAGTCAAAGGACATCATATTGGTAGCATACAGTGCTTTAGGATCTCACAGAGACCCTTTATGGTAAGAAATGGTCTGGAATGGATTCCTTAATCACTAATAAAGTTGACTACCAAATTTTGTATACTCATAAATTATGCAACATTGAGTATTCAAGTAGCATTGAGTGTGGGGTTATAATTAACTGGATTTGACTTCCAAATCTAGCATTTTAATAGTTGAATGATATTGAAGAATTAATTTAACCTCATTCCATCACATGTAAAGAAAAAATAATAACATTTACTCTGCCAACTTAAGGTTATTATTATGAGGTTCAAAGGAGATATTTATGGCAATACTTTGAAAAATGTAGAAGGGTACCAAAAATTCTTTTATAAAGCTAGAAAAAATAGCATCAAAATTCACCTGGAAGAACAAACGCTCTAGAATATCAAGGGGATCAATGAAAAGAAATGCTAGGGAAGGTGGCCTAGTCAGAGGAGATCCTTATAAAGGAGCCCTCATCAACACCACTTGGCACTAAGAAGTAGCGGGTGGATCAGCGGAGTAGGTTAGATACATAAGATATAGTGGTCAATGATTATATGAGTCTACTGTGTGATAAACCCAGGGCTCCAACTTCTGGGATAAGAAGTCACTTTTTGACAAAAATTCTGGGGAAAACTGCAAAATAGTGTGGCCGAATCTGTGTATAGACCAACACCTGACACCATATACCAGAATAAAGTCCAAATGGGTCCATGATCTAGGTATAAAAACTGTTACTATAAACAAATTAAGGGAACAAGGAATATTATATCTGTCAGATTTATGGAGAAAGGAGGCATTTATGACCAAAGAAGAGATAGAGAACATTATGAAGTGCAAAATGAATGTTTGATTACAGTAAATTCAATGCAACTAAGATAAGGAGGGAAGCAGAAAGCTAGGAAAGAATTTTTGCAATTAGTGTCTGTGATAAAGTCCTCATTTTAAAAATTGATAGAAATGAGTCAAACTTATAAGAATTCATGTCATTCCCCATTTGATAAATGGTCAAAGGATATGAACAGGTCGTTTTCACAGGACAAAATTAAAACTGTCTATAGTCATATGAAAAAATGCTCAAAATCCCTACTGATTAGAGATATGCAAATCAAAACAACTCTGAGGTACCATATCATACCTGTCAGGTTGGTTAACATGACAATACAGGAAAATGATAAGTATTGGAGAAGTGGTGGGAGAGTTGGAACACTAATTCATTGTTGGTGGAGTTGTGAGTGGAGAGCAGTTCAGAACTAAGCCAAAATATATAAATATGCATATCTGTTGGTCCAGGAATACTGTTTCAAAGAGACCATAAAAATGGGAAAAGGACTGACATGTACAAAAATATTTATACCAACTCTTTTTCTGGTGACCAAGAACTGGAATTCAAGGGGATGTCCATCAATTGGAGAATGACTGAACTAGTTGTGGTATATGAATGTAATGGAATGCTACAGTGCTGTAAGAAATGATGAACAGCCAGACTTCAGAAAAACCTCAAAAGATTTACATGCACTGTTGTTAAGTGAAGTGAGCAGTACCAGGAGAACATTATACGTAGTAATAGCAACAGTGTACGAGTACTGATTTTGATAGACTTAGACCTTCTCAGCAATGCCTAAAACATTTCCAATGGACTCCTGATGCAAAGTGCCAGAAACAACTATGGAATCAGTACCCAGAATGAAGGAGAATATTTTCTCTTTTGCTGTTCTCTTATTTCATTTTTCTCATGGTTTCTCCCATTCATTGTAATTTTTATATGCAAAACATAAGGTGAAATTACGTTTAATAAGAATGTATGTTTAGAGTTCCTATAAGATTGCCAGCCATCTGTGGAGGGAGAAGAGAGGGAAGATGAGAAAATTTAAAACTTAGGGAAGTGAATGTTGAAACTTGATAACAAATAAATTAATAAATTTGGGGGAAATAGTGTGGAATAGGGAAGTGGAATATTGTGGGCAAAATAAAAAACGAAGTTCAGTGTCAAGGAAAGAAAGAAAGTTGTAAAATGCTAGAGCAACGTAAAGGATGTTTACTATGTAAGTGATCATTTCCCTGACCACAGATGTTAAAATGTTTGCTTTTCCTTGCAGGGTAGATGAGAATTCTCCCTTTCTCCTAGAAGACCCAGTCCTGGGAGCCATTGCCAAGAAGCACAATCGAACCCCAGGCCAGGTTGCTCTCCGATACCAGATTCAGAGAGGGGTAGTCGTCTTGGCAAAGAGCTTCAATAAAAAACGACTCAAAGAGAACTTTGAGGTAAAGAGGCATGGGTAGAGTTGGTTTAAGCAGTTGTACCAACACGGGTGTTGGTGAATGAAATATTAGAAAAAATTATGAAAAATGAAGAAGTCTGAAAGCTTGACTTTAGGGAGGTGATTCCTGAAGAGTCTGGTGGACTTCAGGGATTCAATCTGGTGGATGGGGAGTGACTTCACACACATTCTCCACTACTCTCAAAAGATCACCAAGAAACTACTTGTTCAATTTTCTGAGGAGACAATGTGTGTGACATTTATGGAACACACACTTTGGAATAACTGCTTTGCATTTATTCACATTATACTTTGCACATATGTAATATAAAAGAGAATACATACAAAGGAGCTAAATACATAGAGTTTCAGAGCCAGAACATTACCAGCTAAGGGGATCAGGAAGTACTCAAATAGAAATTGGTACTTGAGTTACACCAAAGAAAGAAAGGGATTTTGTGAGGTAGAGGTCAAGAGAGAGTGTATTTTAGGCATAGAGGATGAGCAGTACAAAAAAGAGATGCAGTGTTGTGTGTGAGGAATGAAGAGAAAGGTAGTTTGGGCCAGATTGTGGAGGAGTTTATATTTTATCCCCAAGGCAATAAGGATTTATTTAATAAGAGAATGACACAGTGAGATCTGTACCTCTTCTTCCAGTACAAGTCTTTTTTTCATCTCTTCAATTTGTTTTGGTTTTTTGGTGGTTTTTAAAAAACTATTATCTTATCAAAATCAACATATGCCCGTTGCACCAATAGTGGCAGAGTTTTTAAGAATTACAAGTATCATCTTGCCATGTAGGGATGAAACCAGTTTAACCTTACTGAATCCCTTACATTTTTTGCTCTTACTTGCTTGTCTTTTTATGCTTCTCTTGAGTTCTGTATCTAAAAATCACATTTTCTGTTCAGCTCTCATCATTTTTTATCAGGAATGCTTGGAAGCCCTCTATTCCATTAAATATCAATTTTCCCCTTTGAGGATTATATATTCAGTTTTTCTAGATAGGTGATTCTTGGCTGTGATCTGAGATCCTTTGCCTATTAGAATATCAAATTACAAGTCCTCAAATAAATTGATTGAGAAACTGCTAAATCCTGTGTAATTCTGACTATGGATCCACAATATTTCGGTTCTTTCTTTCTGGCTGGTTGAAGTATCATTTCCTTGACCTGAGAATTCTGGAATGTTGTTATAATATTCTTAGGAGTTTCATTTGGGGATCTCTTTCAGGAGGTAACTGGTTGATTCTTTCAAATTCTGTTTTAACTTCTGGTTCTAGGATATCAGGACAGTATTACTCAATAATTTCTTGAAATATAATGTCCATACTCTGTTTTGAAATTCCAGTTTCAATTATTTTCAATTCTCTGTCTTGGATCTATTTTCAAGGTTGCGTGTTTTTCCAATGATTCATTTCATGTTTTCTTCTATTTTTGCATTCTTTTGTTTGATAGACTCCTGATGTTTCATAGAGTCATTAGCTTCTACTTGCCCAATTCTAATTTTTAACAATTATCCTCTTCAGTTACCTTTTGTCCCTCCTTTTCCTTTTGACCATTTCTTTTTAAGGAGTTGCTTTCCTTCAGTGAATTTTTGTACAGCTTTTTTTCTTTTCTGTGTTTCCTCTACCAAATAGTTGACGTTTTTCATGATTCTTTTGCACCACTCTCTATTATTTTCCAGTTTTTCCTTCTACCTTTCTTAATTAACTTTTATAATCCTTTTAAAGTTCTTCCAGAAGTTCTTTTTGAACGTGGTAGTAGTTCTCTTTGGGTTTGAGACCAATTTCAGATTTTTTCTTTGAGTCTTTGTGTGTAGGTGTTTTAACATCATTGTCTTTTTCTGAGTTTGTATTTTCATCTTCCCTGTCACCATAGTAACTTTCTGTGGGTCAGGTTATTTTTTTTGTTTGTTTTTTTGCTCATTTGCCAGTATATCTAGTAGTGACTCTTCTGAGGTTTTTTGTGACTATATTGTTGGGTTCTGTTCCTAGGGTGGAGGGGACACTATCCCAAGCTTCTTGTACTAGGAGAGAGGGACCTCTGGTCCCTCTGGTCTGTTTTTCTGAAGGTGTGAGGTCTCTGAACTGCTACTCATGGGCTGTTTGTCCTGGCCTTGGACACTTGCACATTGACCTGTGCTTGGGCTCTGTGTCTTACTTTTGGCTTGTCTGGCCTTTGTTCCTTTACCTGTGAAATAAGTCTTTCCTGCTGACTTTCTAAGTTACTTTATCCTGGAGAGTTTTTTTCACCGTACCATTTTATTGGTTCTGATGCTTTAGAATTCATTTGGGGTATTAATTATTGTTTATAGGTGAATTTGGGAGAGTTTTAATATGTTCCTGCCTTACTGTGCCATCTTCTGTTTTAATTAGTAGTAAGGTTAAGAGATAAAATTGTTGATCCTAAATGTTGATTCTTTGCTAAATTATTTATCTTTAGGGAGTGCAAAGAGGAGCATGGCTTTGAAGTTGTTATGTGATGAAGGAGAACTGGGTAGAGGGCATAGAACGTTTTAGCTTAAATTTTAATAGGAGGCATTGTTTAGGAGACATGGTAGCTATATGAGAAGGAGACATGATGATTTTTAAAAATATTCTATAAATTTCCACATTGGATAACAACCCTCATGAATAAAGGTATCATGTTCCACACTCCTAACACCCTTAAAACCAGAACAAAGGAGTTAAAGCAATAGCATTAGGGAAAAGAGAATTAATAAGTACAAGGATGATTCAGGAAAATTTACTTCTCACATTGTGTAAGTGTTGACTAAGGCAGTGGTTTCCAACTTTTTGTTCCCCAAATTGTTTCCAACAATAACTTATAATACATTGTGAACCACGAGGGTAATTTAATGTCCTGTTGATAATAATGTTTTAGATGTGTTTATTAAATGCTTAAAATAACAGTGATAAGTTTTACACAAAAAGATCCAAATTGAAATTTACAATGTGTAATTATAAAATATAATTTTACTCTACCCATAAGTATGAAAGTTCTAAATACAAAATGAACTCTAAGTATAATTGTGAAATTTGTGTGGGATATTCACTAAGATTTTAAGAAAGTGTTCCAGTAAGACCTCGTATCCTGCAATTATCTACAATACTTCTTATTAAATTTCTTTTACCAAATTTGTTGTATATGAATAGCACATGAAATATGTTACAACTTGGAATATGTTTGAACTAACATAATTATCATATGTAAACTTAATTTTATTTGAACTGAGTTTTTTAATACTTGACTCTACAAAAAGATAAACACAATCTTAAAGCTGTTTCCAAATCAAATTTATTCTGTATTTTAACGTGAAATAAGAATAAAGTGAAAATGTTTCCTCCCATATATAGTGTGGCAAAAAATGGTAGAAGAATTTTACAATATATCTTGCTTGTAAGATTGAAGGTCATTTGTTTAGAAATGATCCCTTCCTATTAAACTCACCCTGTGCTCTCTCTCTCTCTCTCTCTCTCTCTCTCTCTCTCTCTCCCTCTCTCTCTATTTCTGTGTGTGTGTGAGTGTATGTGCACATAATCCCACCCACTACCCAGATACTGTGAAAAATTTCAAGAGTTAAAAGTATTATCTTTCCCGGTAGTAACTTTAGTAAGTCCATTGGGATTTCTCTTTCCTGTTCACCTTTTCATGCATCTCTTGATTCTTGTATTTGAAAGTCAAATTTTCTCTTCAGCTCTGGTCTTTTAATCAAGAATGCTTGAACGTCCTTGTTTCATGGAATGACTAACTTTTCCTTGAAATATTATACTCAGTTTTACTGGGTAGGTGCTTCTTGGTTTTAATCCTAATTTCTTTGACTTCTGGAATATCATATTCCAAGCCCTTTGATTCCTTAATGTAGAACCTGCGAGATCCTGTGTTATCAAGACTGTATTTCCACAGTGACTCGAATTGTTTCTTTCTAGTTGGTTGCAATATTTTCTCCTTAACCTGGAAACTCTGGAATTTGGCTACAAATGTTCCTAGGAGTTTCTCTTTATCGGATCTCTTTCAGGAGGTGATCAGTAGATTTTTTCAAAATTCATTTTGCCCTCTGGTTCTAGAATATCAGGGCAGTATTCCTGGATAATTTCATGAAAGAGGATGTCCAGGCTTTTATGGCTTTCAGGTAGTCCCATAATTTTTTTCAATATAAATTTATGTATTTAACTTTTTACATTGATTTTCACAAAATTTTGGGTTCCAAATTTTCTCCCCATTTGTCCCCTCCTGCCAGCCCAATACACCAAGTATTATAATTTCCCCTATCACCAATCTGCCCTCTCTTCTATCATCCCTCCCTTCTCTCGTCCCCATCTTCTCTTTTGTCCTGTAGG
>JAQQSK010013759.1:0-11371 GCA_028658325.1 Potorous gilbertii
CGGCTCCGCTGCCTCCTCCCCCGCCCCCCCCCCGACCGGCTCCGCTGCCTCCTCCCCTTCCTTCCCGGTCCTCCCCGTCCTCCCCCGTCCTCCCCGGTCCTCCCCCGTCCTCCACCCTGGGCCTCCTCCGGCCGAGCGGCTCCGGGCCGGCCGAGCTGCGCTGCCCCCGCGGCTGCGGCTCTGCAGGTCAGGGGGCGGCCGGCCCGGCTTTTCTCTGGGGCGGCACCTGGCGCGCTCGCTACCCGCCTAAGGCCATGGAGAGGAGGCGGAGGCTCCGGAATCCCCTCCCTGTCCCGGTCCTCGCTGTCCTGCCCGATCTTGGTTATTTATCCTCCCGTGCTCTGGGGGATTGCTCTGGGTAAAACAGGAGGCCCAGCCCATGAAGACGAAGAGGCTCAGCACCAGAAGACTGACCACCGGGTGAGGATTTGGGGGGGAGGAAGACTTTGCAAGGCACGAAGTGGGGAGGGGTGGCGCACACTGATGAAATCACAGATCTTGAAATGTTGCCGAAGCTGGAAGGATCGAAGGTTGGTTCCTCCCCTCCAAACACAAACTAGAGCAGTGAATTACAGTTTAACTTTTGTTTTCAGCAACTGCTTTAATATGTTAACGTACTCAAGTGGTAGTGGAAAGCCTGGGTCCACTCTCCAGTCTTTTGCTTGCTACTTGTAGGTCCTTGGGCACGTCACTGGGCCGTAATTTCCTTCTGAGAAGTTCTCAAAGTCTCTAACGTGCTAACCCTCTATTTTAGGATCCAAAGTCAGGTGGGAGGCAGGAGAAGGACGGGCAGTAAATAAGATCTCTAGGTGAAAGAAATATCATGGTCCTAATAATAATGGTTGTTGTTCAGTCATTGAAGTCGTGTCGCACTCTTCATGTCCCCTTTTTGGGTTTTCTTGGCAAAGATACTGGAGTGGTCTGCCATTTCCTTCATTTTACAGATGAGGAAACTGAGGCAAACAGGGAAAAGTGACTTGATCACAGATCACACAGCTAGGAAGTCTCTAGGGGCACATTTGAACTCAGGTCTTCCTGACTCCAGGCCAGGCGTTCTATCCAACGTGCCACCCTAATAATCATAGCTCATACTGAGTGCTTTAAGGTGTGCCAAACTTTTCCTCACAAGCACTGTGAGGTAAAGGGATGAGGTATCATTATGCAGATTTTGTAGATAAATTGACCCAGAGCTTTAATAACTTGCCCTAGGTCACCCAGGATGACTTTGATCATAGTTTGCATTTATGTAAGTTTATTCATTTGATCTTAACCCTGTGAGGTAAGTGCTACCATTATCCCCATTGTAAGGATAAGGACTTTCCTAGGATTGCACAGCTAGTTAATATCTGAGGCTGGATGTGAACCTAGACTGACTCTAAAAGTCCTGTATCCACTTTACCACCTACCTGCCCCCAAGTATGGGAGAAGAGAACCAAACCCAGGTGGCCTGTTTCCCATCCATTAATCTCTCCCCTATATATCAGGCAGCCTGTATACCAGGCTTACACAGCTGCAAAAATTCTGCTGATTCAGGCTAAAGGGGAAAAACTGCCCATCAGCAAAATTTAGATAGCACCGAGTCCAGGGTGGAGTTTGAGCTGGAGTTAGTCAAACTCTTGATCTAGCTTTAGGGTAAGAGATGTGATGAAACCAGTTTATAGTGTGAGGAAACTTTCATCTTCCTAGTCTTATTTTTAATGGGAGGTAACAGGACAGGGTGGGGGAAAATAAAGGTGGTGTCTTGAGATCCATCAATGTATTGTTCCACAAAACCCTAGACAAAAATTTGGAGTGAAGTGCCCAGGAAAATGGCATTGGGGCTTAACGGAATACCATGAAGTTCTCTGAGCCCACAGGAGGCAAATCCCAGATCAGGGACATCTATTACTGAAGTCCCACTGAGACCCTGCCTGCAGGAGACCTGCCACAGGAGTTCTTACCTGCTTTTAGGATATCTTCAAAGTTCCAGTCCTTCCTGCTGTAGGTGGGGTTTCCCGAAAGAACTGTGCTCTGGGATTCAATCTAGTGAACAGTCAAGCCAAACCAGTTTCTTCTCTTTGTCCTCTTTTCTTTCTAAAATGTTTTCCTCAGAAAACTTATCCAGTTCTATGGTTTCATTTATCCCTTCTATGTGGAAGACTCCTAAATCTATAAAAACACCTAGGTTTAATTCCACATTGCTAACTACTTGACATGTCTACTTGAACATGCCGCTGACATCACAGTCTATTTCAGCCAAATTGGCTTATAAATTGGCCCGATATATTTCCTGAGGGAGAAACATCAGAAAATTATTTTATCCGTGGAAATGTCGTTAAAGAAGAGGCATTAATTATCTGCATCCAGAATCCCTGAGGACTTTTTGTCTGAGGATATATAAACCTGTGTATGTTGCCTCCTGTACTGAAATGGTGAGCTCCTTGAGAAGAGGGGCTGTCTTAATTTTTTTATATTTATCTGTCCCTAGCACTTAGCACAGTGATTTGTACATTTTAATAGTTAATGGTTTTTATTCATTCATTCGTTATATATGATTGCAACCTTCTACTTCCATGGCTTTGTACAAGCTCTTCTCATGCCTAGAATGGTCCCCTCCTCTTTGCCTCTTACAACTCCTGGCTCTGTTCAAACTTCAGTTTATGGACCTCTCCTGCACCGGGCTTCTCCTGATTCCCCCCCTCCCCTCCCCCATTGGTTAGTGCTTTCTCTCCGGCTCTGAAATTACTTTGTACTTCCTTGTATACATTTTTATCTACTTGTATTTGTATGTATCATACCTATCCACACTTCCTCTAATGATCCTTGGAAGTGGAAACTGTTTCATTTTTTGTCTTTCGAAAGTGCCAAACAATGCCTGGCAAATATTGGGTGCTTCATAAATATTTGCTGAATTGAATTGAATGTTGCACATTGAGCTCATCATCCTCATTCTCCTCCTATCATCCCAACCTCAACTCTGAACCAACTTTTTCTGACTTCTATGTTTTGTTTTTTTTTTAAGGCTGTACCAACAAAAAGGAGAAGGCTTGGACTTGGACTAACTCCTCAAGCCCTTTTTGACTCTAAGGTCATGTGAGTTCTTGTCAAGTTGAATCTGGCCAATGGGTATAGTACCAGAAACCTGTAATCCCTGTTACTATGGGAGGCTGAATTCAGCAGTTTTCAGGCCTCAGCCAGTCAGGTTATCTACATTGTCTAGTACCAACATAGTGAGACCCTGGGGGAAGGGTGGGAAGAAGAGGGTGCTATACTAAGCTGCCAAGGTAAAGTGAACTACCCCCTCCCCCTTCCCTGCCCCTGTCAGAAAGCAAGTCAGTTTCTATGCTGACCAGCAGTGGTGTCTGCCGCACTGTACTTCTATCTTGGATTAGATAGGGACATCTATTCTCGAATGAATGAATGACTGAATAGAATAAAGACTGTATCTAGCCAAGAAAATACACTTTATTGTTAAATGCTTGTTTATGGATGTCTTCCCTTGCTCTCCATGCCTGTAGCTGATAATGAGGTGACCTTTCTCTTTGCCAAGGCAAACTCCTCTACAATATCTTTGATCCCACCTCCTCCTATTTTCTCTAGCACATATCCCCCTCCATCCTTCCCATACTCTCATAAATCTTCGATCTCTGTTAGCTGCTTTGTGAAGTCTACAAACATATCCATATCTCTCACACCCTAAAAAAAAACAAAAACAAAACAACCATAATTGATCCCTGAATCCTTGCTAGGTAACATCCTGTATTTCTCCCCTTCTTGGCTACATTCCTTGAGAAAGCCCTCTACAACAGATGCCTCTACTTCTTGTTAAAAAAAAAAAGAAAGATTTTGTTTTCACCCTGGTCAATTAAAGGCAAATGCAGGAAACAAAACAAAAAAGGGTTTACTAGCACACCAAGGCATCAGGCAGTTGGAGTATGGGCAGCTTCTGGAACTCAAACTGCCCACTGCTTTTATATATGGGAGTAAAACAATTTACACAGGGCAGCTAAGTGTCATGGTGTATAGAGTGCTGGATCTGAAGTTAGGAAAACTCATCATCCTGAGTTCAAATTCAGCCTCAGACACTTATTAGCTGTGTGACCCTAGACAAGTCACCTAACCATGTTTGCCTTAGTTTCCTCATATGTAAAATGAACTGGAGGAGGAAATGGCAAACCACTCCAGTCTCTTTATCAGGAAAACTCCAAATGCCACAGCAAATAGTCAGACAGACTGAAATGACTGAATAACAACAACAAAACAATTAACATATATGGGTAAAACAATCCTCATTGATATCGCTGGGATTAGTGTCACCTCAGCTCCTCCCCATTACAGCCTCACCGGGACACGAGAGTAGCCTCAGTTGATGAGCAGATGGGATTAGTCCTAAGGGGCCTGTGCCCTCTCATGAAGGCTGGTTGAGTACCATACCCAAAAGTTAAACAAGGTTGAATGGGCCTTGACTCACCCTAGGTGAGTACCTGCAGTGACCTTGACCTAAAGGGCCTAAGGTCTCCCAGTGCATCCTGGGTCATCTCCAGTCATCCTGATGAATATCGGGTCACTGGATTCAGGTGGCTCTGGAGGAGAAATGAGGCTGGTGACCTGCACAGCCCTCCCTCACTCGAAACAAAGTCAAGTGCAAGTCATGTCATCATTTCTCTGATGGCATGGTCTTCTTCAGCAACGAAGGACAAAAAACAACAAACAAGGTAAAAAACATGAGGATCACTCAAACTGACAGTCCTAGTGGCTGACTTTGGTGCTAACTTATGATGGACGTATGTATTCAAACAAACAAGTGGCCAAAGGCCACTGATTGTTTTTAGAGTAACTAGGGTCCAGGGGCTGATCATGGGTTGCTTCTTCTGCTGGAGTAAGGATGTGAGGCAGGAACACATGATAGTTATATATCTAAGGTTGTCCACTCAGTAACCTTAGTGTGACTGGTTGGAAGGAAAAGCCCCTACCCAATCACTCAGTTGGTTTTTGTACACCAAAACATAACTGTAGCCGTTAGACTCTGTAAGTTAAATAAAGTCATCCCACAGGTGTTCAATGGGTAGGGCCACCCACTTCCTCTATGTCTTTTGCCACAGTTTTGTTCCATGAGGAATTGACTGTTGACATGAAAGTTAGCTAGAGACCACATGATAGGCCTATGCATAAACACTGTGGGCAAACCATGACAGAAATAGCAGTAGTATCAGTATCAATCCATGACACAAAACTAATAAAACAACCAAGATTACAATAGGGTGAATGAAGAAACCTAATATAGCTGTAGCTTTAAGGATGTTAAGTCCTTTGTCAGCATCTATGATCTTCAGGAGTCTGCCAAGTACCTCCGGTGCATTGCTAAAACAATTGTGTATGGAACAGGGAGGGTTTGTGGAGGTATTTTTCTTAACCAACTCTGGGTTCCAAGTCACTTATGGAGATTCTCTAGGTAATGCTGCTAAAGCCTGCTAATGATAAGACTTAGTATATTTTAATAAGACATGCCAAACTCTAGTCAGATTGGCCTTCTAGTAATTAACTCATGTGGTGAAAACCCAGCTCAAATTTTATGAATCTAATCTTATTAACATCAGAACTATAAGAATACCAAATTAGGAATTCATAATTCACCTGGAACTTTAGTTTTTACCTAGCACTTGCTCTTCTATCTTTACCCAAGCTGTGCATCTGATATGGATGTCATCAAGAGGCTGAAGGAAAAGTCTTAAAAGGATCCATGAAGACCTGATTTGGAAAATGAATTCTTTTGTCCCTTAATATTATTGGACAGAGACTTTAAAATAAGGAAATGACTTCAATTTTAAAATAATTGTTAATGTAATTTTATATGTACAATCCTTAGTCCAATTTTAGAACTTTTTACTAAAACATACTCAAAGCCTGTATTCCCATTACAAACATTTGGAAGCCAGAAATTTGTATTTATCCTGTCTTTAGATTCCTAACAGTCTAATCTTGTTGTTCTTTTAAAGTTTACTATTCCATTTAATTTTAAAAGCTCTTAAATCTTTATCTTATCCCTCTCTTTTGAAAGAGAGTGAGAGTATGTGTGCGTATGTTCCTCATATCATCCTGAAAGGACGTAATCAAGAATCTAATGTCATGAATATATAATTATTAGGAAGGGGATGGCAAACCTAAGAACTCATTTATTTGGTTGCTTAGGATATGGAGTTGACTACAAATTCATATTAAAATAGTAAGATGTTTCATATTTTCATCCTATTATAGTAATTCAGATCTACTATTAGCAGATCTATTAACTAATAGATTTAGTATTAAAACAACAACAATAGAAATTTCTATTGTTCACCTGACTTGTTTATAGGAATTTGTGAAAGGAAAAGGAGAGACATGCATTTGACTGAACTAGTCTTCCCTCCTAAACTTTCTGATTTCTAATTTCTGGAAAGGACACCACTGAAAACCTCACATTAAGTTGACATTGAACTGCTAATGACTACATTTTGAGTCTAGTCATTCAAAAAGATCTGAGCTGCTCTCACTGCACTATTGTCTAGACCTCATTTTTCCATCCTTTCCCCAAGCCTAAGGTACTTTATCAAACACTATTAAAATCAGGGTAAACTGTATTTGCAGAATTATCCTGATCTCCAGATTTGATAACTGTCCCTCCCCCAAATAGTAAGGTTATTTGGCATGATCTGTTCTTGTTGAAGCCATGGGAACTTTTTGTGACAATTATTTCTTTTGGAAGAAGTTCACTAGCCATTATTTTAATAATCCATTCAAAATTTTCCCAGGAAGTGCAGTGAAACACCTGGGCTACAGTTTGCTAACTATTCTCTTCTCTTTTCAAAAAGCAAGGTCACATTTGACCTCTTCCAGTCCCTTGACTGTACTCTACAATTTTTCCAATATTACTGACAATAGGTTGGCAGTCAACACTTGTTGATTCTTTCAGTACCTGAGAATATAGTATTATATAATATAGTAATCAGGTGACTTAAATTCTTCAATGGCATCAAAATTCTCCTGCCTCCTAATTTATCTTTTCAACACCACATTATCTATTTTTATCCTATCATTTCTGATTAAAAAAATGTTTCTCCTTGGCAGATGAAACAGATGCAAAATTAAAATTGAACATCTCTGCCTTCTTTCTGTTGGCCGTTATCATCCTATCCACCCTGGGTACAAGTCCTTTTCTACTATGATACTTCTTTTTCCTCTAATATGGCTGCAAAACACACAGATCTGTTTGTTATCCTTCTCTCTCCTCTGCTTTGACTCTTAGCACTTCTTTTTCTATTTCTTTACCAAGGTTTTGTACTTATCATATTGTTATCTCCTCTTTGAACCTCTTTAAGCACCTAGTACTTTTCTTTCTCATCAATATTTTTTCCATTTGTGTTTTCAGAATTTCATTCTTGATAATATCCTATCCATGCTGGGCTAAATTTCCTTGTAGAATTTTAGTCCGTGGAATGTTCTTAACCCTTTGAAATCTGCTCTCCCTAAATCTAGGATACATGTCACACAGCACCTGACTCTCTTGTTCAAAATTCTGAGAGGTAGTGGTTTCTTCTCCTTAAGGTTCCCATTATTTTTACCCCAGCAACCATTACTTTCACTGTTAATGAGAATAAGATCCAGAATAGAATTTCTCTTTATTGGCTCACCCCACCATTTGGAGGAAGAAAACATAAAGGCAATTCAAGAAATTGTTAGCTGCTTTACTTTAGGCAGAGACTGACAGACAGTCAACCAGCCAGGCAGGCTCCAGCAGATATCTGCATAACTGTAGTTCTTCATCACTGTTCTTGCAAAGCCCAGAACCCAGGCATTTCAGTGCCCTGACTTCCTCATATCAGAAGCTGAGTTGGAACCACTTCCAGCAGTACTGTTAAATGGGAATGGAAGGACACTGGCACTTCTAATAGTTTCCTAGGTCTTCTCTTACACCATAAGTATGGAGTAGGAGAGAGGAGTCACTGCCTATCTCCCATCCCAGTTGGGACCTTCATTGGGATTTTCTCTAGTTCTCTTCAGACAAGAATTCTTCCATCCTCCTGGCCTCCTCTGGGTCAAACAAGGCACACTGGACAGGATACCTCAGCCTGCCCTTATTTATTGTTAGGTAGTACTCCTTGAATCTTATAAGATATAGCATCTGCAACTTCAAGGAAGCTAAATCTCAAGGGAAGACTAAACAATCTAATCTCATGTGTCTTTCAGTGAATTCTTCCATTACTGGATACTCTTTCTGGACTTAACACTTCTTGGCTTGCATACTCCTTTCCCTTTACACTTACCCCCATCCACATGATCCTGCTAATGTACAAGACCACTTCTCATCTTGGACTTGTTGCTCCATCATGCCTATTCCCCTCAATTCTCTTCTTACCCTAATGTCCTTCAGATCTGCCTACCCTTTCCATTATGTCTTCTGGAATGCCTGTCCCATAATTAATAAGATTTCTTTCACATTAAACTTCTTTATCACTTTAATCTTCCGACCCTCACTGAGACATGTCTTCTTCCTGATAACAACACTGCCCTATAGTACTAGCTGTGTTTTCTCTCATTTCCATCAACTCAACTGCCTGCTCCCCATTGCCACTTCTGTACCCTCCTTTGACCACTTTCACTAAGCAGTGTCTCTGCCATTTAGGTTTATGCTACAACAAATTATCACTCAATCCAGATCTAGGTGGCTACTATCTATCAACCCCCAGCACATTCTCCTTCCTTCCAAAATGGGTCCAGTGCCTGGCTCACACTCTTTCCTCCTCATGTCTTGCCCTTATACCAGGTGGCTGTGGCCAGCATAGTCAGGCAGGTCTGAGTGGTTATGGGGCTCACAGAGCGAGGATGAAAAGACAGGCGGGACACAGCAGGCTGAACAAGCTGAGTTTATTCTAGACATACTGAGTCAACAAATCAGGAGGTCAGGGTGCTTATATAGTAAAAAATCATAGGGGTAGATTGAGGCATGAAAATAGAACAGATCATGATAAGTAGCAAGGGAGGTCATAGGGGCTCTTTTCTAGGAATATTATCCTGTATAGCAGAGGCCCTGATTCCTGGAACGTCAACACCCAAATTCAAGGATGTGCACCTGAGAACAATATATCACTTAACTTCTCAAGTCAGCTATCCTTCTCCCTTGGAGGAGGGGCACTCTCGGTAAGGGGCTCTTTCAGACCCCTCAAGGTTGTCTACACCAGGTGAATTCAACATCCATGCTCTCAAATACCCTACCTTCCCAGTTTCTCAATCTACTCAGTCCCATCGATCTCCTCTACTCTGCTTCAGCTACACACAGAGATTGTCACACCCTTTATCTTCTAATCAAACAGAAGTGTTACATTTCCATATTTTGAACTCTGAAATTCCTTTATCTTATAGTAATCTTTTGTCAGTCCTTTCTCCCTAACCCTTACAAACCCTGTCCATTCATTGTTCTCAAGATTATCTCTATTTCTTTCACTCCTCATTCTTTCCCTTCAACCTTTCACTGGCATTCTCCTCTCTCCTTTACCTAGGCACCTTGGGAAGCCAATATGACTCCACAAGATTTT
Source organism: Potorous gilbertii (assembly GCA_028658325.1). Lineage (NCBI taxonomy): Eukaryota > Metazoa > Chordata > Mammalia > Diprotodontia > Potoroidae > Potorous > Potorous gilbertii. The sequence goes on from JAQQSK010013759.1 coordinate 9,549, forward strand.
CCATCCTTCATTCCCTTGCTCTCTTATTTTCAAATCACATCTTGCAACACTCTTAATTCTTGATTACTCCCATCCTCTTCCTCCTTCTTTCCTATTTGCATCCTATTGCATGGAGCTGGAGGAAACCATGAAATCATGTTGACTGGGCCTACTAGAAATTTATGTGATCTAAACTCAACTGAGACCTCACTGCCACTAGGCAGGCACTCTATTCTTCCTTTCTCGATTACCCACACTCTTTAGAAAGTGCTTTAAGCCTTCTCTTTTCTCTTCAAGCCTGTGGTAGCAGCTTCTTTTCCCCTACCTTCTTAGGCACAGAACTTAGTCTCATACTTCACTAAAAAAAAAAAATGAGGTCATTTGTTAGGAGATCCCCTTTCTCCTCTCTTTATATGATTCAGATATTTTTTTCTATTACTTCCTCCTTCATTCTTGCCTTACTTAGATTAAGAGATGGTTCTTTACCTTGTCAAGACAAAGGATTCCATCCCTTCCAGCAAATTGTCCCAAGGATCCTTCTCACTTTTGCTCTAATCTTCACTCTCTTGCTATCTACTAACTCCTTCCCTGCTTCCTACAAATACATCCTTCATCTGGGTTCCGACCTCATTACTCAATGGCAATTACCCTCTCCAAGGTTAGCAATGACCCCCTAACTGCCAAATCTAATAACCTTGCTTCAGTCATTATCATCTTTGACCTCTCTATAGAATGGCACTGTCAGTCATCTTCTGCTGGATACTGACGCCTCTCTAAGTCTTTAAGACACTGTTCTCTCCTGGTTCTTCTATCTGACTCAAGTTGGTACCTGTTCAGATTAGATGTTGAGAAAAAATGAAGTACTCATAGGTCATTGAACAGTAAGCAAAAGGAGGTTTCCTTAGCTCTATCCTAGCAAGGATATCCAAACCCTTAGCTAGAGTAGATGGGGTTCCCTCATGGAAATATGTCTAATCAGCAAGATGACTTACATGGTCTTCAAATATCTTTCAAGTCTGAAGGGCACTGGTCTCGTATGGTACCCTTTATGGCTCCAAGTGATCAAGAAGCCACAGTAACACAGCCAGAGGCGACCAGAAAACTCTGTCAGGAGAGGCATAGCTCAAACCTTGCCCTGTCCCTGGTCTAAATATTGGCTTTGGGGGCGGAGCCAAGGTGGCAGAGTAGAAAGACTCACATTTGCTAGCTCCGAACCCACAGCCCATGGATTCCCTCTAAAAAGAACTCCTGACAAATTCTGGAACAGTAGAAGCTGTGCAGAAACACAGTGAAGGAGATTTCCATTGCAGAGAGCCCTGAAAAACCCACCGCAAAGGTACCCCGGACCGGAGCGGAGTCCTCCCCTCTCCCGCCCCGGCCACTCGTCACTGAGAGGAGCGAGCAGACCCAAGCAGGCGTCAGGGACCTGAATCTCCGGCAGCTGCGAAGGTCCCTCCACCCACAGACGCACAGGTCAGTGAGAGAGACGGGCTGAGAGGGGAGTGGTGTATCTCGGGGACTCGGACCCCCGGCGGCCGCGGCAGAGACTCCCGGGGCGGGCAGGGGCCCCTCCGCTGAGGCTCCATTGCAAGAGATCTCTGCATAAACCCCCTGAGGGAACTGAGCCTGAGAGGCGACCCTGCCCCCACCTGAGAACCAGCAGATAAGCTCCCATTGAAGAGCAGTCAGGCCTGCTGCCAAAAGCCCTGAGGCTAGGGAGCAGCATTTGAATCCCAGACCCCAAGCACTAGTTCAGGCAGACCTAGGCTGGGGTGGAGAGGACTCTCATAAGTCAAGTAACTGGCTGGAAAAATGCCCAGAAAAGGGAAAAAACTAAGACCATA
>JAQQSK010013760.1:0-11370 GCA_028658325.1 Potorous gilbertii
GGTAAGGGAATGGAGGGATGATAGAAGAGAGGGCAGATTGGTGATATGGGTAATTAGAATGTCCAGTGTATTGGGGAGGGGGGAAGGGACAAATGGGGAGAAAATTTTGGAACCCAAAATCTTGTGAAAATTAATGTAAAAAATCAAATAAATTAAAAAAAAAAGCAGGAGTGGACAAATGGAAAAGGAGGTCCAAAACCTCACTGAACAAAATAATTTCTTAAAAATTAGAATGGAGCAAATGGAAACTAATGACTTTGTAAGAAATCAAAAATTACAAAAACAAAACCAAAAGAATAAAAAAAATGGAGAAAATATAAAATATCTCATTGAAAAAACAGACCTGGAAAATAGATCTTGGAAAGATAATTTAAATTCCAGAGTTCTCAGGTCAATGAGAAAATATTGCAAGGAATCAGAAAGAAAAAATTTGAGTACAGTCAACACACAATCAAGATAGCACAAGATCTAGCACCTTCTACATTAAGGGATCTGAGTATTTGGAATACAATATTCAAGAGATCAAAGGAGCTAGGATTTTTTTTAGGATTATATTCTTTTTAAAAAATTATTTTATTTGTTTTCAATATTCCACAATAACTTCAATATATATTAGATTTTTCCCCATCCTCCCCCTGCTCTCCTCCTCCCTCCCCACTCCTTCCCTAAGACGGCATGCAATCTCATATAGGTTGTACACATACATTCCTTTTAAATACATTTTCACATGAATCAAGTTGAATAGAAGAATTAAAATAAACGGAAGAAATCATAAAACAAAACATAACATAAAATAAAATGGTCTGCTTCATTTTGTGATCCAGTTCCACAGATCTTTCTCTGGATATGGAAGGCATTTTGCCTCAAAAGTCCATTGGGAATTTTTTTAGGTCCTTGCATTACTATGAAGGACTAAATCTGCCAGAAAAATTCCTCGCATACTGTGGTTGTTACTGTGTACAATGTTCTCCTGGTTCTGCTCCTTTCACTCGGCATCAGTTCATACAAATCTTTCCAGGCCTTGCTGAAGTCTTCCTGTTCATGATTTCTTATAGCACAATAATGTTCCATTATATTCATATACCACAACTTGTTCAGCCAACTCCAATTGATGGACATCCCCTTGATATACAGTTTTTGGCCACCACAAAGAGCTGCTATAAATATTTTTGCACATTTGGGACCCTTTCCTATTTTTATGACCTCTTTAGGATACAGTCCTAGAAACAATATTGTTGGGTCAAAAGGTATGCTCATTTTTGTAGTCTTTTGGGCATAGTTCCAAATTGCTCTCCAGAATGGCTGGATCAGCTCACAGCTCCACATCAATGAATTACATACCACTTCTCCCACATCTTCTCCAACATTTATCATCTTCCTCTTTTGTCATGTTAGACCATCTGATAGGTGTGATGTGGCACCTAAGAGTTGTTTTGATTTGCCTCTGTATAATCAACAGTGATTTAGATCGTTTTTTCATATGACTATAAATACCTTTAATTTCTTCATCTGAAAACTGTCTGTTCATACCCTTTGATCATGTATCAATTAAGGAATGACTTGCATTCTTGCACATTTGACTCAGTTCTCTATATATTTTATAAATGAGGCCTTTAAAATAGATATTAGTTGTAAAAATTCTTTCCCAGTTTTCTGCTTCCTTCCTAATCTTGGTTGCATTGGTTTGTTTGTACAAAACCTTTTCAATTTAATGTAATCAAAATTATCTATTTTGTACTTCATAAAGTTCTCTAGCTGTTATTTGGTCAAAAATTCCTCCATTCTCCATAAATCTGACAAACACACTATTCCTTGCTCCCTTAATTTGTTTATAGTGTCAGTCTTTATACCTATAGCATATATCCATTTGGACTTTATTCCTGTGTACAGTGTCGGGCACTGGTCTATGCCCAGTTTCTACCACACTGTTATTCAGTTTTCCCAGTAATAGTTGTCAGATGGTGAGTTCTTATCCAAGGAGCTGGAGTCCTTGCATGTAGCAAACAGTAGATTGCTATTTTTATTGACTACTGTGTCTTGAGTACCTAAACTCTTTCACTGGTCTACCCCTCTGTGTGCTAACCAGTACCAAGTACTTTTGATGATTGCTGCTTATAGTACAATTTGAGTTCTAGTATGGCTAGTTGAATACCTAAATAACCCCATCTCGGAAAAAGAAATTGAACAAGCTGTTAACAAACTCTCTTATTATAAATAATAAGATGTATGGCCACCTTCCCTAGCATTTCTTTTCATTAGTTTCATTAGTTCCCTTGATATTCTGGACCTTTTGTTTTTCCAGATGAATTTTGATATTATTTTTCTGGTTCTAGAAAATAATTATGTTTTTGTCTGTGGTTTGTTTGTAGTTTGATTGGTATAGCACTGAATAAGTAAATTAATTTATGTAGAATTGTCTTTTTTATTGTATTGGCTCAACCTACCCACAAGCAACTGATGTTTTTCCACTTACTTAGATCTGACTTTATTTGTGCAAAAAGTGTTTTGTAATTGTGTTCATATAGTCCCCTATAGTCAAATAGGGTTTGTTTTGGCACATAGATTCCTAGATATTTTATTGTGTCCACTCTAATTTTAAATGGGATTTCTCTCTATCACTTGCTGTTGGATTTTGTTAGTAATATACAGAAATGCAGATGATTTATGTGGGTTTATTTAGTAACCTGCAACTTTATCAAAGTAGTTTATATTTCAAGTAGTTTTTACTTGATTCTTTGGGATTCTCTAAGTATACCATTATATAATCTGCAAAGAGTGATAACTTAGTTTCTTCTTTGCCTATTCCACTTCCTTCAATTTCTTTTTCTTCTCTTATTGCTACAGCTAAAGTTTCTAATACCATATTGAATAACAGTGGTGATAATGGATATCCTTGTTTCATCCTTGATCTTATTGGAAATGTATCTAGCTTGTCCCCATTGCATGTAATGCTTGCTGATGGTTTTAGGTAGATATTGCTTATTATTTTCTGGACAGTTCTGTTTATTCCTATGCTCTCTCATGTTTTCATGTTGTATTTTGTCAAAAGCTTTTTCTGCATCTATTGAGATAATCATGTAGTTTCTGTTAGTTTTGTGGTTGATATGATCAATAATGCTAATAGTTTTCCTACAGTGAACCAGCCCTGCATTCCTGGTATAAATCCTACCTGATCATAATGTATTATTCTCCTGATAAGTTGCTGTATTCTTTTTGCTAACATCTTAAAATTTTTGCATCAATATTCATTAGAGAAATTGACCTTTCTGCTTTGGCTCTTCCTGGTTTAGGTATCAGAACAATATTTGAATCATAAAAAGAATTTTGTAGGATTCCTTCTTCCCCAATTTCCCCAAATGGTTTCTATAGTATTGGAATTAAGTGTTTTTTTTTAAATGTTTGAAAGAATTCATTTGTAAATCCATCTGGCTCTGGATTTTTTCCTAGAGAGTTTGTTAATGGCTTGTTCAATTTCTTTTTCTGAGATGGGGTTATTTAGGTATTCAACTTTCTCTTCTGTTAATCTGAGCAATTCATATATTTTTAAAATAATCATCTATATCATTTAGATTGTCAAATTTATGAGCATAGAGTTGGGCAAATTAATTTCTAATTATTGTTTTAATTTCCTCTTCACTGGAAGTGAGTTCACCCTTTTCATTTTGATATTGGTATTTGTCCCCCTTTCTAAACTAGATAAATCTAACCTCATTTGAAATGATATGATATACTTAGAGGATCCCAGAGAATCAAGCAAAAACTATTTGAAATAATAAACAATTTTTGCAGGGGCACAATATATTCTGCACCAACCTTCTACCTTTATCCTATTCATATCTCCCTGTTTCAAATGTGTTTCTTGTAAACAACATATTGTTGGATTATATCTTTTTAATTCATTCTGCTATCTATCTCCATTTTATGGGAGAGTTCATCCCATTCACATTTACAGTTATGATTACTATCTGTGTCCTTCCCTCCAAAAGGGAAGAAGTAGTAAGGAAAACGGAGAGTAAAAGAAAGGGGGCCTGAAAAAGGGAGGGAAGACTGAGGGAGGCAGTGATCAAAAATTAAAAGTATTATGGAGAGGGAGGGAGAAGGGAGAACTAATAGCATAAATAGGAGGAAAGAGAATTGGCTGTTCCCACGGTTCCAGGATTTTTTGTGGGGAAATACTTTATGGGTTCTTCAAGGTCAACAAGGGAAGGGGTAGAGGATTTACTGATCACTCTGTTCTCTTGGCTGCCAGACAGGAGCTGTGATTAAAACCAAGATTCACATTCCCAGCAAAAGTGAATTTAATACTTCAGGGGCGACATTCAATAAAATAGAGGCCTTTTAGGTATTCTTTATAAAAAAAAGGTCAGAGCTGAATAGCAAATTTGACTTTCAAATTCAAGAGTCAAGAGAAGTACAAAAAGATAATCAGGAAAGAAATCATAAAGGACTTATCAGAAGTTGAGTGGTTCAGATTCCTACATGGAAAGATCATATTTGTAATTCTTGAGACTTTTCTCAATATTAGGATAGTTGGAGGGAATATATAGACAGAAACCACAAGGTGAATTAAATATGAAGGGATGATATCTTAAAAAATAAAATGAATGAGTGAGGGAGGAATATATATTGGGAGAAGGAAAAAGGGAGAAATAGGATGCAGTAAATTATCTCACATAAAAAGGCAAGAAAAATCTCTTACATTGGAAGAGAAGAAGGGGAGGAAAGGGGGAATGAGTGAACCTTAATCTCATGAGATCTGACTTAAGGAAAGAATAACATGCACATTCAATTGGGTATGAAAATCGACCTTACCTTACAAGAGCATAGGGGAGAAGAGGATGAGGGAGATAAGACTAATGGGAGAAAAGGATAATCAGAAGCACTTTTGAGGAGGGACAAAGTCAAAGAAGAGAATAGAATAAATAGGGGGTGGAATAGAATGGAGGGAAATATAATTGGTCTTTCACCAGATGACTGTTATGGAAATGTTTTGCATTGCTATACATGTATAACCTAAAGTAAATTGCTTGCCTTCTCAATGAGAGTGGGTGGAGAGGAAGAAAGGGAGAGAATTTAGAATTCAAAGTTATAAAAATGAATGGAAAAATTGTTTTTACATGAAACTGGCAGATAAGAAATACAAACAATGAATATAGAAATCTATCTTACCCTACAAGAAAATAGAAGGAAAGAGGATAAAAGACATGGGGAGGGGGTGTGAGAGAAGGGAGGGCAGATTGGGGCAAGAGGTAATCAGGATGCATGTTATGTTGAGAGGGGGGAGGGGAGAGAGAGGGAAAATTTAATAAAAAAGAAATTATGTATTTGATGAGTAAAGAGAAATATGAAAAGATCTAAATGAATTAAAGAAGAGTGAAAAAAGCAGATCCAAATGAACAAAATATATAATCATTGTAACAGTGTAAGTGGGGAAAATAACAACAATCACAAAATAATTAAATTACATTCTTTGAACTTCAAAAAAAAAAAACAACTCCATTTTGAGAAAGGGTTGAGACCAGATATTGTTCATTCTCCAGTTTTTACAACTAGGCCCTTATCTGTTCCCCCTTTTTTTGTACCTTTAAATGTGTTGTCTATTCCTATTAGAACTTAAGATCCTTAATGTCAGAGCATATATTTATTTTTATTTATATACCCAGTGCTTAGTTCAAATTAGTGCTTAATAAATACTTAACTACTTTAAAGCTTGAAATATCATTTACTTTTCATTGTGTTATACTAATTAAGGTATTACTTCACAATTAACTACTTAAGTAAGTAGAAAACTGAGGCATTATTTTTCTCATTCTAAGATAAAGGAATTGAGACTCAGAAGTTACAGACACCAATATCAAGTATCTAGTTAATCAGTGTAACTGATTGGAATTCATGTAATGCGACTCTGAAGTTCAAGACTCTTTCATCTTGTTGTCTCTTAAAAGAAAGGTTTTCCTAATTTTTGTATTTTTTGTTTTTTATTTATTTTGTTAAATATTTTCCATTTGCATGCAAAATATTTTAACACTATTTTTTTAAAATTTTGAGTTCCAAACACTCTCCCACAAACACCTCTCTTCTTTGTGAGAAGGCAAGCAATTTGATTTTGATAATATAGATAACATCGGGCAAAACATATTTCCATATAGACCATGTAGCAAAGAAAATATACACAAAATAAAACAATAAAAAAAAGAAAGTTCAAAATTTGCACTAAAAGTTCATCAGTTCTTTCTTAGGAGGTGGACAGCATTTTCCATGTGCCCTTTGAAATTATTTTGGATCATTGTCTTAATCAGATTGCTAAATCTCGTGATTATTCTTACAATATTTCTGTTTCCATGTACTATGTTCTGCTCATTTCACTTTTCATGAGTTATATATGTCTTCCCAGGATATTATGAAATGATCCTTCTCATTATTTCTTGTAGCCAAATAGTACTATGTCACAATCGTATGTTCAGCCATTCACCAAAGAATTTCTAATTCTTTGCCACCACAAAAATAGCTGCTATACTTTTATACATTTAGATCCTTTTCCTTTGTCTTTGATCTCTTTGGGGTGTAGACCTGGAAGAGGAGGTCAAAGAAGTGGGTTGGAAGGAATACCCAATTTTAAAACCCTATGTCTGTAATTCCAAATTGTTCTCCACAATAGTTGGAGTAATTCACAATTACAAGCATTTGACATTTTCCTTTTGTAACATGTTAGTCAATCTGAGAGGTGTGAGGTGGTATCTCAGCATTATTCTGATTTTCATTTCTCCAAGTAGTGGTGATTTAGAACATTTTATGTAACTATTGATACCTTTGTTTTTTTTCTTCTGAAAACAAATATTCATATACTTTGATCATTTATGAAGTAAAGAATGACTTTTTTTAATAAATTCAGTTCAGTTTTCTATATATTTAAAAATGAATCTTTTGATTTTTTTAGGATTTCCATTTGGTGTTTAATATGGAATTTGTGCTTTTTCAAGTTTTTTAGAGTTGTATGCTCAATTTATTGGTCTACTCTTTTGCTTTTTTTATTGATGTAGACATTAACAGAAATAAATTTTCCCTTACCTACTATTTTAACTGTATCCCCCAAATTTTGGAATGTTTTGTTGTGGTCATTCCATTTAATGAAATAATTGAGTGTTTCTATGATTTGTTCTTTGACCCATTCATTCTTTAGGATTAAATTGCTTAGTTTCTCCTTAACTTAATCTATGATCCCATGATCCTTTATTAAATGTATTTTTTATTGTATTATGGTCTAAACAGTTTGTAATGTAATATTTCTACTTTTTCTCCTTTTGGTTCTGAGGTTTCTTACCTTAATGTATATGTCAATTATTGTGAAGGTGCCATGTATAGTTGGAAAAATAAAGAATAGCCCTTTATATTCCCATTCAGTTTTCTCCAAAGATATATATTATCTAACTTTTCTAGGATTCTGTTCATCTCCTTGACTTCTTTCTTATTTCTTTCATGGCTAGGTTTATCTAGCTCTGAGAGAGTGAAATTGAGGTCTTCCAGTATTATTAGTATTTTACTATTTCCTGCTATTAGTCAATTAAATTTTTTTAAGAATTTGGATACCATGCATTTTGGTACATACTCATTTTGCATTGATATTACTTCATTGTCTAATGTTCCTTTTAGCAAGATATCACTTCCCTATTTATGCCTTTAATTTAGTCTATTTTTGCTTTTGCTTTGTCTGAGATCATGATTGGTAGCCCTGCCTATTTTACCTTAGCTGAACCATAATAGATTCTGCACTAGGTCATGTATTCTAAAACTTTGTGTGTGTCTCTGTTTGAATTATATTTTATGTAAACAATATGTTGTTGGGGAGTGCAGCCAAGATGGATGAGAGAATGCACGGACTCACCTGACTCTTTCATAAACTCTTTCAGATACCTCTAAAAAGTGAATCTGAACAAATTTTAGAGTGCCAGAATCAACTAACTAGGAGACAGAGTGTGGCAGATTTCCAGACCAGGACACCCTGAAAGGTTGACAGGAAGGATCTTTTACATGGGACTGGGGGAGTGCAGAGTACCCAGGCTGCACCAGCACAGATTCTGTCATAGTGGAGTGGGAATGGCCCTGGGGTGGACTGAATCTGAAGCAGCAGTGTGAATTCCCCAACCTGTCAACACTGGATGGATGGCCAGCAGAACTGAGTGAGAGAGAAGCACAGAACCCCCAGTAGCAGTAGCAGCCACTCCTGAGGCTATCAACTAACAGACTGTTTGAAAGTCACCTACTTGAACTTCTTGCAGGGAAGACAATGGGGTAAACAGTAAGTGTTCTCACCTTCCCCTTGTTGACCTTGAAAAAAACCCCAAAGAATATTTCCCCAGGAAAAATCCTGGAATAATGGAGGCAGCAGAAGGGGTAGAGCAGTCTTTCAAGTCAGGGGGCTAGGGAGATAAATGAGAAGGGTCCCTCTTGCTGTGGCTGAAGGGGACTAGTGAAGAACTGGAGACATCCTGTCAAGCTCCACCTCATTGGACTAGGAGGATATCCAGTGTCCCCGGGTCTGGAGCAAGTAAGCACCAACACCAGGACCCCAGGGGTACCTTAGCACAGAAAGAGGAGTTAGGCAGACAACAGCACAGATGGAAGTTCATCACCATGAGCCTCCCTGTACTCTAGCTCAGCCTTAGTGGAGGAAGAGACTTTCTGAACCCAGATCATACCTCTCTCACACCTCATGCTGTGAGCTTCAGTGTAACCCTGAGGAAACTCAGAAAGACTTCACCTGGCCTTGACCTTGGCACATACCAGTCAGCTCTGCACAACATAAGCTGTAGCATTATATAGCTTTAAGAAAAAAGAACCAGAAGCTACCATACACAAAATCAGTAATCAGGCCCCAGGTCACAAGAAAGTAGGACAGAGATCCCTGCACCCCATAAGCAGAGAACCATTTTAAAAGTCAGGAAAATGGCAATCATCATGATCAAGTGTATCGCCAAGGCAATATTCACAACACTGATGGTGACGATAAATGTGTCAGCATAATTCTCAATTGCAAAATATAAAAGACCCTCTATATAGAAGACAGAAGAAAAACATTTGTTTAGACACCAGAAAGCAAAATCACAGAACCAGAAAGCTAAGTCAATCATGGTGACCAAGAAGTTAATAAACATAATCACTGCAGGGAGCAAAGTCATTCCCAAGCCTCCCTTCCCTCAGCCAAGACATTTTCACAAGCAGTCAGGAGCCTGAGCCAAGCCTGAGCCTTGCCATGCCTGCCTGCCTGGTTGCATCCTCTTTCCTCAGACCTGACCATGCTCCCTCACTTCCTTCAGGTTCTGCTCCACCCCTCCTGTTCTCCCGGTTTAGTAAGCCCCTTCCACCACATATGACTTTGGCTTTCAGGTGATTTAAGCAAATAATATGGGACTGTTAATGAATGAGAAAGATCTTTCCATTTAAATTACTGTTACACCAAGAAGCAAATCAGAAAAGCAAAGACCACAGAATCTTGCTATAGGGACAAGGGAGATCAAAATACGAATTCAGAAGAGGACAGTACTAACAATAAAACCACATGTGAAAGAATTGGACATGCAACTGCAAAAGGTAGGAAAAGAACAAACTGAAAATCCCCAATTAAGTATCAAATTAGAAATATTGAAAACCAAAGAAGAGGTTAATAAAAATGAAATTAAGAAAACTATCAAACATAAATAAAACTAAGAACTGGTTTTATGGAACAACCAATAAAATGTATAAATCTTTGGTCAATTTGATTTAACAAAAAGAAGATAATTAAATTACCAGTATCAAAAATGAAAATGGTGAACTCACCTCTAATGAAGAAATTAAAACAATAATTAGAAATTAATTTGCTTAGCTATATGCCCATAAATTTGACAATCTTACTGAAATGGGTGTATAATTACAAAACTATGAATTGCCTAAATTAACAGAAGAGGAAGCAAAACTACATAGATAATCCCATCTCAGAAAAAGAAATTGAACAAGTCATCAATAACTCCCTAGGAAATGATCCCTGGGCCAGATGGATTTACAAGTGAATTCCATCACACATTTCAACAGTTAATTCTAATGCTATATAAATTATTTGAGAAAACTGATGAAGGAGGAAATTAATAAAATCATTTTGTGATACAAATATGATCCTCACACTTAAACCAGGAAGAGCCAAAACGGAGAAAGAAAATTATAGACCAATTTCTCTAATGAATATGGATGAAAATATTTTAAATAAGATGTTAGCAAAAAGATTACAGCAACTTATCTCAAGAATAGTACACTTTAATCAGGTAGGATTTATACCAGGAATGCAGGGCTAGTTTAATATTAGGAAATTGCATAATTGATCATATCAATAACAAAACCAACAGAAACCATATGATTGTCTCAATAGATGCAAAAAAACTTTTGACAATAAGCAACATCCATTTCTATGGTGGGGCGGAGCCAAGATGGCGGAGTAGAAAGACTCACATATGGTAGCTCTCAACCCACAGCCCATGAATTTCCTCTAAAAAGAACTCCCAACAAATTCTGGAACAGTGGAGCCATGCAGAGATTTCCTTTCCAGAGAGCCCTGAAAAACTGATCCCAAGGGTCCATTGCACACCAGACAGGAGCGGAGGCAAACCTTGCCCTCCCCTGGTGGTGAGGCATGGAGAGGAGTGATCAGATCTGAGCAGACTTCAGGGACGGAATCTCCAGTGGCCACAAAGGTCCTTCCACCCACAGAAGCACAGGTCAGTGAAAGAGACTGAGAGGGGAGCAGGGTGTCTCCATGACTCGGGAGCCCTCGGGAGGCAGTGGCAGAGGCAGTGGCAGCCAGAGGCTCCCAGAGTAGGCAGGAGCTTGGGTCCATTACTGAAGGTCTCTACATAAACCCCCTGAGGGAACTGAGCCTGGGAGGTGGCCCTGCCCCCACCTGAGAACCTGAAATGAATCTTACCCTGAATAGCAGCCAGGACTGCCGCTGAAAGCCCTGAGGCTGGGGAGCAGCATTTGAATCTCAGACCCCAAGCACTAGCTGGGGGGATCTAGGCATGCGTGGACAGGAATCTCAGAAGTCAAGTAACTGGCTGGGAAAATGCCCAGAAAAGGGGAAAAAAATAAGACCATAGAAGGTTACTTTCTTGGGGACCAGATGATTGCACCATTCCTCTCTCACAAAGAAGACCAATGCTTACCATCTGGTAAAGACATAGGAGTCAAGGCCTCTGTATCCCAAACATCTGAAATAGATATCCAATGGGCTCAGGCCATGGAAGAGTTCAAAAAGGATTTTGAAAATCAAGTTAGACAGGTGGAGGAAAAACTGGGAAGAGAAATGAGAGAGATGCAAGAAAAGCATGAAAAACAGGTCAATAC
>JAQQSK010013761.1:0-11370 GCA_028658325.1 Potorous gilbertii
AAAGTAACTTTCTATGGTCTTATTTTTTTTCCCTTTTCTGGGCATTTTCCCCAGCCAGTTACTTGACTTCTGAGATTCCTGCCCACCCTCGCCTAGATCCGCCCAGCTAGTGCTTGGGGTCTGAGATTCAAATGCTGCTCCCCAGCCTCAGGGTTTTTGGTGGCAGGCCTGGGTGCTATTCAGGGTAAGATTAAATCAGGTTCTCAGGTGGGGGAAGGGCCGCCTCCCAGGCTCAGTTCCCTCAGGGGGCTTATGCAGAGACCTTCTGTAATGGAGCTGCTGCTGAGTTCCTGCCTGCTCCAGGAGCCTCTGGCCACCCGTTGCCTCTGCTGCTGCCTCCCGAGGGGAACCGAGTCATGGAAACACCCTGCTCCCCTCTCCCCTCTCAGCCCGTCCAGACGTCTCTTTCACTAACCTGTGCATCTGTGGGTGGAGGGACCTTCGGCGCTGCTGGAGCTTCTGTCCCTGAAGCCTGCTAGGATCTTCTCGCTCCTCTCTGTGCCACGGCCAGGGCAGGGCTGGACTCCGCTCCCTTCTGGTGCACAATTTTTTTCAGGGCTCTCTGGAATGGAAATCTCCTTCACTCTGTTTCTGTGAGACTTCCCCTTCTCCAGAATTTGTTGGGAGTTCTTTTTACAGGAGATCCATGGACTGTGGGTTTGGAGCTAGCATATGTGAGTCTTTCTACTCCACCATCTTCACATAGTAAGCATTTGATAAATAATTTTTCATTCCTGGTATTTCTTCTGTAACCAATATCTTGGTACTCACTGTGAGCATGTGGATATAGTCAGCCCCAGTGGCCTGAAGTATCATTTCTGCCTATAATCTCTAACCCCTAATGAGTCAACCTCTAGATTGTTTTTGCATGTGAACCTGTCCTCTAGGAGTGTTGTTCCAACTTTCTTCACTGGGATATGGTTGATAGGAGTCATCATTTCTTTTGTCCTCCATGGCTCATACTTGAGAAGATGTCTTGGAGCCACCTAGAGCTCAGTTTTATCATCTCCACCCACTCTCTCTGTATATCACTGCCATCTCTAATTTATTGACCCTAAATGAATGAGGCCATGCTTAATGCAGGCTAGTCTCTGGTGCTTCACATTTAGCCTTGGAATGAAATGAGACACTCAAAGACCATTTAACAGTTAATCAAAAGTTTACTTTGTCATAGCATGGAAAAGATACTCAGTAAAGTCACAATTAATTTAGCTGAGCTCAGCTTCCCTAACTCTGTGTTGGCCTTTAAGTTTAATTTCTCTTATATTAGCAGTAATTTGGAGCAATCTTTCATTTGCTCTTAACACCTTTCAATTCTGATGAGAATCGCTTGTTCAAATCCTTTGCTTATCCATCAGGAAATAGCTATTGATCTTAAACATTTCTGTTACCTTGGATATCAAATCCTTATTCATAGCATTTGATGAAAAATTTTATCCCTATCCATCAAATATCCCCTGAATTTATTATGGGGAAGACAGAGAAAGAGAGACACAAAGACAGAGACAGAGAGAAAAAAGGCATGAAGGAGGCAAAATGAGAAAGGAGAAGAGAAGAGAAAAAAGAATATATTAAGCTTTTACTCTGTGTCAAGTGGTATGCTAAGTACTGGGGGTACAAATATGAGTTAACAAATAGTCCCTCAAGGAAATTACATTCTATTAGAAGGAGAGCTAGAAAGAGGAGGGCTGCATGTGAGGTGGCTTGGCAATGTGAACAATTGATCCTGGTCAAGGTAAGTCAAAATGGAATAAATCAGAGCCCAAGCTAGCTCCAATGGCAGAGTCTAAGAATCTGGCGGGGATGAGGGGAAGATAAGGATGATGGCCAAATTGAATGGTTTAGAAATGGCAGCCATGAATTTGCTTCAGTAGTACATATACTAAATTAGAACAATATAGAGAAGATTGACATGGCCCTTGCACAAACACAACACGCAAGTTTGTGAAGTGTTCCCTATTTTTTTTAAAAAATGGCAACCAGAAGTATATGATGTAAATTGCTGATCAAAGCAGTTTTTAATTTTTTAACTGCTTCCCTGTTATCTCAGCAGTTCTCATCAAATAATTAGTCTGTCCCCAAGAAGTTTATATTCTGTTGTTTATCAAATACTGTTATTGAGTTTGATTGTTTCTGATTCTTGTTTATCCAGGTTGTTCCATTGATTTGTCCCTGAAGATTTTTGAGGACAAACTACACCGTTATTCACAGCTGGCAAATCTGCCACTTCAACTTCAGGCACTATGACACAGAGCAAACATCTCCCTTCAGTTGAATTGAACTTTAAAATAGAATAGAAGTAATATGTGAATGAAAAGTGAATGGATTTGTGGACATAAACAAAGACTGAGTCTATCTTACAGAGAGGATAGAAAACTTAAATCTGGAATTTGAGGTGTTTTTCATAAAAGTCAACTAGAAAATTAGGGGGGAGTCATAGGAGCATAAATTTATAGCTAGAAGGGTTATCTAATCTGACTTTATTTTCTACTAACAGAAAATATCAGCCTCACTCTTATACACCTCAGATAAAGTTTGATTTTGTTAACTCAGGGGACAATTAAGTTTGTTCTCTTTCAGAAGACCATTCTAAGGGCACTTAGTGGACACTTAAAAAATATTTTTGATTCCTTAGTACCATCTTCCAATAGCACATTTCCTATTCTTTTGCAACCCCTGGCAAAAAAGAAAAAAGATTGACAATTGTTGTACTATATGGCATTCAATTCTCAAAGATGACACGTAGACTTCTTTTTTCAAAAGAAATGAGAATCGAATCCTCCATCTCAACCAGTGAATACAAGGGGAACTTGAAAATAAGCCTTCGCTGATAAGAGGACACAATAACTTTCCTTCCTTCCTTCTTTGTTTCTTCCTCTCCTCTCCCTTCTAACTTTCTTCCCTTTTTCCTTCCTTCCTTCTTTCCTTCCTTCCTTCCCTTCTCTCTGTCTCATTCTGTGTCTCTATCTCTGTCTCTTTTCTCCCCAGCCTCTTACTAAACTGGTAAATAGTCCTACCATGTTACTATGAGGATTTAAATATGGCTTCCAATGATCCCTTTAGGAATTTTCAGCATTTGGCTTTGTCAAGCATTTTCTTCCAAAAGATTCAGAAAGGGAACATAGTGTTCCAGTAACATCCTTGAATTTCAGGTGACCTGATACAGGTTTCTTTAAATTGTGCTAGATATCTCTAAAAATGGGTCTTATTTCTCATACATCATCAGAACAATGTTAACTGTTCAAAACCATAAAACTACTCTTCATACCTCTCACCAATCTTGCCAACACTAAAAATGAGTTCAGGGAGCTCACTGAGGAGTCTCTAAAAACAATCCCCTAGACCAGAGGAACACTCAAATATTTTGCCCTTGTAAGGTGTTTTTCTTCCTAGAATGTTAAAAATACTCACTAAGCATGAAATTAGCTTATCCTCCTACCTCTCTCTTCTGAGGGTCATTTTTTTTTCAGTTGTGTCTGACTCTTAATGATCCAATCTGGAGTTTTCTTGGCAAAGATACTGGAGTGATTTGACTTTTCCTTCTCTAGCTCTTTTTACAAATGATAAAACTGAGGCAAACAGGATAAAATGACTTGCCCAGGATCACACAGTTAGTAAGTGTCTGAGACCAGATTTGAACACAGGAAGACAAGTCTTCCTCACTCCAGCCCCACTGTACTACGAAAGGTTCCAAACTGGAGAAACTGGGGCACAGAGAGAGATGACTCCATCCATCAAGCTCTTAAAGAAAAAGTCAGAATTGTGAGTAGAAATGTATAGCTTTCATCCTAGCCTTTGATTCTAAACCACAAATTGTAGATTGAATGTACAGTATCTGCCATACACAGCAATAATCATCATTTAGAGGCAGTCCTCCATCTAAGCACGTCAACCTCAGAGCATCAGTCCATAGAATTGAGCTATTGCCTCAGTCTGCTATCGCTAAAGGTCTTCATAAGAAGTCATTCACTGGATCCCCATCTAATGTACTCCGTTCCACTGAGCTCAAGGGGTATCAGCGTGCTGAGATTTTCAGGATTCAAAGAGATTCAGTAGACCTAGGGCTCAGGTCCCAAGGAAGCTTTAGATACATCACTACTAGAGTACTACTAGAGTTCAACTGCCTGGTATATTAAATAGGCTTTCATGCCCTAGTCTAGGAACTTAACTTAGATCCGCAACAGTGAATCTATGGGGAAACAATGTTCTCCAAGTTCCAAAGAGCTAGTTTACAACCAAACTTTGAAAAGCAACCATGTAGTACACTGAGAGCCACTTTATTAATTTTTAATGACTTTTTGTTTTATACTTTATTTTTTTGCAATTACATGTAAAAAAGCAATTTTTAACATTAGGTTTTTTTTTAATTTTGAGTTTCAAATCCTCTCCCTCCTTCTCCTGTCTCCTCATTGAGAAGGCAAACAATTTGATATAAATTACATATATTCACAGTCATACAAACTACATTTCCAAATTGTGAAACAAAACACAGACCATACAAACAGAGAAACAAATAAGAAACATAAAGTTAGAAAAGTATGCTTTGATCTGTATTCAGACTTCATCAGTTCTTTCTCTCAAGATGGATAGAATTTTCATTATAAATTCTTTGGAATTGTCTTGGATGTTTGTATTGCTGAGAATAGGTAAGTCATTCACAACTGATCATTGTACAATGCTACTTTTACTGTGTACAGTGTTCTCCTGGTTTTGCTCATTTCGCTGTACCATAGTTCATTTAAGTCTTTCCAAGTTTTTCTGAGAACAACCTGCTCTTCATTTCTTATAGCACAGTAGTATTCCATGACCTCATACCACAACTTGTTCAGTTATTCCCCAATTGATGAGTATCCCCTCACTTTCAAAATCTTTGCTATAAATATTTTTGTATTTATAGGTTCTTTTCCTTTTTGTTTTTTATCTCTTTGAGATACAGACCAACTAGTGGTATTGGTGTGTCAAAGGGTTTCATAACCCTTTAGGCATAAGTCCAAATTGTTCTCCAGAGTGGTTGAATCAGTTCACACTTCTACCAATAGTTCATTAGTGTCTCAGTTTTCCCACATTCCCACCAACATTTATCACTTTGTTCTGTCATAATAGCCAGTTTGATATAAGTAGAGTAGTGCCTCCAAGTTGTTTTAACTTGCATTTCTCTAATCAGTAGTGATTTAGAGCATTTTTATATGACTAAATACCTTTTATTTGCATTCCTTTCTCTTTCTCTTTCTTTTTTAAAAAATTTAATCAATTTATTTGTTTTCCGTTCTCAACAATAACTTCCCTAAGTTTTAAATATTCTCCCCCTCCCTCTCTCTTCCCTCCCTAAAATAGCTTGCAATCTTATATGAGTTCTACACATACATTCTTATTGAACACATTTTCACATTAGTCATTCTACATAGAAGAATTAAAACAAATGGGAGAAATCATGAGAAAAAACAAAACATAACATGAGAGAAAATAGACTGCTTCATTCTGTGTTCTGATTCCATAGTTCTTCCTCTGGATGTGAATGGCATTTTATAGCAAGAGTCCTTTGGGAATGTTTTAGGTGCTTGCATTGCTGTGAAGGGCTAAGTCTATCAGAAACAGTCCTCGCACACTGTGGCCATTACTTTATATAATGTTCTCCTGGTTCTGCTCATTTAGCTTAACATCAGTTTATATAAGTCTTTCCAGGTTTTTCTGAAGTCCACCTGTTCATCATTTTTTAAAGCACAATAGTATTCCATTACATTCATATACCACAACTTGTTCAGCCATTCCCCAATTGATAGATATCCCCTAGATTTCCAGTTCTTGATCACCACAAAAAGTGCTACTATAAATATTTTTTTACATGTGGGACCTTTTATCATTTGTATGTTCTTTTTGGGATACAACTCTAGAAGCAATATTTCTGGGTCAAAGGGTATACACATTTTTATAGCCCTTTGGACATAGTTCCAAATTGCTCTCCAGAATGGTTGGATCAGCTCGCAGCTCCACCAACAATGGAATTTCTCTTTCTCTTTCCTTAATTTTATTTTTTTAAAGATATCGTTCCATCATATTTAACTCATACCTGTGCCCTTTGTCTATATACACTCCTTTTAACTACCCCAATATTACAATGCTCTTAGGAGTTATAAGTATCTTCCCATTTAAGAATGTAAAGAGCATAACCTTATTTTTCCTCTTTCCTGTTTACCTTTTTACGTTTTTCTTGAGTCTTATATCCTGTTTACCTTTTTATGTTTTTCTTGAGTCTTATATTTGAAAGTCAAAATTTTCTATTCAGCTCTGATCTTTTTTTATCAGGAATACTTGAAAGTTCTCTATTTCGTTAAATATCCATTTTCTCCCTGAAGTATTAGGCTCAGTTTTGCTGATTGCAATTTTTCTTGATTGTAATCCTAGTTCCTTTGCCTTCTAGAATATCATATTCCAAACCCTCTGATCCTTTATTGTAGAAGCTGCTAAATCTTGTGTTATCCTGATTGTAGTTCGACAATATTTGAACTGTTTTTCCTCCCACTGCTTGCAATATTTTCTCCTTGACCTGGGAAATCTGGAATTTGACTGTAATATTCTGGGAGTTTTCATTTTGAGATTTCTTTCAGGAGGTGATTGGTGGATCCTTTCAATTCCTATTTTACCTCTGGTTCTAGGATATCAGGGTAGGTTTCCTTGATAATTTCTTGAAAGATGGTATCTTGATTGTGGCTTTCAGATAGTCCAATAATTCTTAAATGATTTCTCCTCAATCTATTTTCCAGGTCAGTTGTTTCTCCAATGAGATATTTCGCATATTCTTTTTCTTTTCATTCTTTATGATTTTGTTTTATTGTTTCTTGATGTCCATTAACTTCTACTTATTCAATTCTAATTTTTAATGAATTATTTTCTTCAGTGAATTTTTGTACCTCCTTTTCCATTTGGCCAGTTCTACTTTTTAAGAGGCTCTTTTTTATCAGCAGATTTTTTTATTCATCTTTTTCTATATGTCCAATTCTGGTTTTTAAGCATTTCTCCATTTGATTTTTGTGCCTCTTTTTACTATTTGGTCTATTTGGTTTGTTAAGATGTTATTTTTCTTCAGGTTGTGTGTGTATGTATGTGTGTGTGCATGTGTGTGTGTGTCTCCTTTATGAAGCTACTGACTCTTTTTGCATGATTTTCTTGCATCATTCTCATTTCTTTTCCCTATTTTCCTCTGCCTCTGTTATTTGTGTTTTAAAATCCTTTTTGAACTCTTCCAGGAATTCTTTTTTGGGGCTCAAGATCAATTCATATCCTTTTTGAAGTTGGAATGTAGCAGTTTTGATTTTGTTGTCTTCTTCAGAGTTTGTGATTTGATCTTCCCTGTCACTTAAATAACTTTTAAGGTCAGGATCTTTGTTGTTATTGTTTGTTCATTTTTCCAACCAGTTCTTCATTTTTAACTTTATGTTAAAATTGGGCTCCACTCCCCATTTGGAGGGGACACTGTTCCAACCTTCAATTTTTTTTTGTACAACTGTTTTTAGAGTTAGTTCATGGGGTAGGGGGGTAGAGAATGTCTGTAAGTTTTCAGTTCTTCCAAGGTAGTGTAATCTAAAAAGAGTTGTGTTTTCTACTCTCCTGGCTTGTGCTCTGGTGTATGAGCACCCCATAAGCACTCTTTTCCATCTTGGAATTCTGACTAGGATCCCCACTCCCCTTTGGCAGCAAGTTCTAGTGTGCCAGTTCTCTTGCTCACCCTGGGACTATAACCTAGAATTATAATCTAGATCTGAGTAGGGGTGATGCAACAGAATTCTGCACCCAGTGCCACTCAAGGAACCCCTGTTATCTCTTTTTGACTAACTGGCCGATTCCCTTACTGTCTATGGCACGAGAACTCTGGAAGATGCTGCTACCAATTCATTTGTCTCCAAAACCTCCTTCTGGCTCGCTGGGGTGTTGCATGTACTATACTGTGCTCTATTCAACCTGGTTTGACAGACCTTTCCTGCTGATCTTCTAAGTTACCTTGAAATGGAAAAGCATTTCAAAGTTTGTTTTAAAGTTGTTTGGAAGGTAATTTTGGGAGAGCTCAGGCAAGTTCCTGTCTTTTCTCCAATCATTTTGGCTCCACCAATTCCACTCCAGGAATCATTTTATGAAATGGCAGGTTGGGAATTATCTGATGAATTGGGGTCCTATGTGTAGTCAGACTAGACCATCATGGGACCCAAAGCAAGAAAGACTTTAAAAAAAATTTTTTTTACAAAAGTTTCTTTTGATTAAATTAATTGTTAAACAGTTATATGTTTAGAAAAATTAGTAGGACTATGCATTTATATGGTACCTACTCTGTGCCAGGTACTGTGCTATGTACTTTTGATCTCATCTGATCCTCATAACAGCCCTGTTGGGCAAGTGTTATTATTTTCCCCATTTTATGGTTGAAGAAATTGAAGTAAACAGAGGTTAAGTAATTTGCCCAAGATTACATAGCAATAAGTGTCAGAGTCCAGATTTGAATTCAGATCTTTCAGATCCATCACTCTATCCACTAAACTATCAGCCAGCTACCAATTACAGGATTCCAGAGTGGTCTAATCAGCAAGCTAGATCAGATCTGGGAGGAATTATACATACCTCTTGGTTCACCTGCCAATGTTATTTCTTTTGAAATTTAATTAATGCCTTTCATTGTATAGCACTCCACACTGTCACCTTAGCAAAATTGAACTCCTCCTTGTAAGAAAAAGCAGTTAAATAAAACTGATTATAAAAGACTTCCTCTGATACTATATGCAACATTTGCTGAACTAGTTATGGGATATAAATGTAATGGAATACTATTGTGCTATAAGAAATGATGAACAGGAAGACTTCAGAGAGGCCTGGAAGAACTTATATGAACTGATGCTGAGTGAAAGGAGCAGAACCAGGAGAACTTTGTACACAGCAAGAGCCACAGTGTGCAGTGCAATGCAATGACCTTAAAACTTCGCAGTGGACTCTTGAGGCAAAATGCTTTCCACATCCAGAGAAAGAACTGTGGAACTGGATCACAGAATGAAGCAGACCATTTTCTCTTGTGTTATGTTTTGTTTTGTTTTATGGTTTCTCTCATTCATTTTAATTCTTCTGTGCATCATGACTAAGGTGAAAATGTATTTAATAAGAATGTATGTGTAGAACCTATATAAGATTGCATACTGTCTTGGAGAGGGAATGGGAAGAGAAGGGGGAAGGAGGGGGGAGAGAGGAAAAATCTAAGATATATGAATATGATTGTAGAAAACTGAAAACAAATAAAATATTTTTTTAAATACACAACATTTGGCAACTGTGGTACCCCAACTTTCCTCTTTCTCCAAAAAAGAATTTCATTATCTTTTTTTCTAAAAGGAAGAGTTAGTGTTATGGACGTTACATGAATTCAGAATTAGCTCTTCAGGATCACTACTAGGTAACAAGATTTGATTCAAATAATTCAACAAGCATTTACTTATCACCTACTGTGTGCTAAGCTCTATGCTAAGTATGGAGATAAAAAGACAAAAACAATTTTACTGGGAAATAGAACAGGTAGTCAAATAAGCAAATATTATACACACACACATATATATACATACATATACATATGTATATTGTGTGCATATGCATATATACATACATATATGGAGAGAGAGACAGAGAGAGAGAAAGTGAGCAGTTGGATGGGAAGATAGAAAGTATTAAAAATTGAAGAGATAAGGAAGGATCTTGTATAGCACTTGAGGTGAGCCTTGAAAGGAGTGGGAGGGTTGCAAGAGGCAGAGGTGAGAAGAACATTCTAGACATAGTAGATAGTTTTTCTAAAGGCCTGAAAGAATGAAATGGAATGTCTCACATGGAGAACAGCAAGTAGAATGGTTTGGTTGGAACTTGGTAGGGGAGGATTGTCTCTCTGAAGATCCCTAGAAGTTCTATGATCTGAGAAATCCACTCAAAATGTCCACTAAATGATACTGTAGCAGCAATATTGTTAGGTTGGAGTAGATTGTAGAGCTGAGACATTGTTTCCCAGGAGAAGAATCATAGGCTCAGTCAGGCATTAAGTTAAAGTGCCAGCATTGGTGTCTAGCATATAAATGACATCAGTATCTGGATAAGTGGCATCAATGTGAAGTATTGTCATGCTTTTTCCGACTATCTGCTTTTTTATTTTTGTTAGGGGTGGGGATAAGGTTCTAGATCTTTTCTTGATATAGGGAGCTCCAATAAGGAATATCCCTGTGCCAAAGCAGATCTTCAACAACCATTGAACAACTTAGAGTTCCTTTAGTACATAGAAGTTAAGCCTTGTCAAGTCTGAAACAACCAACATATGTCAGAGGCAGGACTGGAACTTGTCTTTCTGACTCCAAGACCAGCTCTCTATCCATTATACAAGGTGTCCTCTCCCAACAGCAGCTTTACTGCATCTCAGATCGAATCTCATAGAGGCCTCCTTCAACATTTGCAGCTCTCCCCTCCCCCATTCCTTGGAGGGTGCATCAAGGCAAAAATTCAGATTTCAATCCATGCAAAATGGCTTTATTCTTCATCTGGGCAGGAGCTCTTTGTTCCTCCAAGGAGCACATTGTTAATTAACTAGAAGGACCAAGTACATAAATACAGTTGTATATATGTATGCATGCATATGTTATATATACATATATGTATATATGTCTATGCGATTGATGGAAGCTTCATTGAGGTATATTTAGTCATGTGGTATATGAAAGTAATGGAATACTATCACATGCAAGAAATTGTGAACATGAGGAATTTAGAGAAACATGAAAAGACGTTTACTAACTGATGCAGAACCAGAAAGTAAGCAGAACCAGAAAAATAATGCACACAATGACTACAGTATAAAAAGATCAATAAAATAAAACTGAACACTAATTAATTATAATGACTGATCTTGGCTCCAGAAAAGAGATGAGGAAATGCACCTCCCTCCTTTCACTGGAAAGATAGGGAAAATACAGGATTGGAATATCACATATGCTGTCATACTGGGTTGGTACGTCTATTGGTTTTGTTTGACTATTATGCTTAGATTTGTCTTTTAAATTTATCACAAGGAGCAGTTCATTGTAGGATGTAGCAATTTATGCAGGATAAGTAAGGGGTATATCCAGAGATGACTGTCAATTTAAAAAAATAAAAGGAATCCATAAAAAAGAAACAACTGGCTGATCACTTGTCAGTGATGTTGTAGAGGTGATTCTTAGTCAGGTGGGAGTTGGACTAGATGGCCCTTGAAGGCCTTTCCAGTGGCAAGATGCTGTGAATGCTTGTACTGCCTGTATCACAGGCATAATAGTCAAACAAAGCCAATTGATGTACCAATATATTTTATATATATATATATATATA
>JAQQSK010013762.1:0-11370 GCA_028658325.1 Potorous gilbertii
ATTCTCTGATCATGAAAATGACTATTGCCATTTTTCACCAGTAAAATGAGTTGGAAGGACATGAGAAAATTCAGCTGAGATTTTTTCTTTTTTTTCTCTCTTCCTTCCTTCCTTCCTTTGACAGTGATACAAGAAATTTTCTTTAACTTTATGGTACCTAAAAGTCCCAGATATCATCAAATGCATTTCCTAAAACCCTGCTCCTCCAAGATAAGCCTCTCACTTCCTGAGAAAGATAAGTGATATTCATAAAACAATTTAAAGTTTGCAAAACATTTTATATAAGTATGTGCTTCACAATCACCCTCTGATGTAGGTAATATTATCCACATTTTGCATATGATGAAACTAAGATACAAGTAGAAAAAAAAATTATTGTCACAGTACTAACAATGTCCAGAGATAATAGATCTCAATAACAATAGGTTGGTGATGGTGCTTTGTCAGTTGCTCTCAGGAAGGAAGGAAGGAAGGAAGGAAGGAAGCTTGTGGTTCCAGTTCTAGAGACATCAGTAGCTCCTAGTTGTAGGTGGTGATACAGAGGGACAGTGAATATATATGCATGTCTCCAGGGTTGGTTCACAAAATATAACAAACTCTCTTCCTCCAAGATGAAATCAAAATATTTGAAACATCCCTATTAGGTTACCAGAAGGCAAGGTTTAGTAAAGTACTCCTCACCAATCCAGGGAGCATCAACATTTCTCTTTGTCAAGCTTCCTCATAAGCAAGTTCCCCTAGATAAGTTCCTCTTTCTGTCTGCTTCTTCCTCAGCTGGTTTCTCTCTCTGCCCACACCTTTCCCTCTAAGCAATACAATGTATACTGTTTCCAATCAACTTGATTCGTTTAGTGCTGAGAAACTTGGAAATCAGCACTTAATTGGGAAGGTGTGGGAATCCCTGTGGCCCATAGTCTAACTGACTGTCTCAGGACTCCATGGGAGGCCTTTTAGTGGGCATAGAAGATCTTATATGCCATTAACCTTACTCATGATTATTTTGTTAGTGTCAGAGGCACATTTAAGGAGTTTTTTTCTCCATGTCCAGAATTCTACCCTGCTATATTAAGATGTTTCTCCATCCTTAGCTGCAAGACAGGAACTTTATCTCTTTTTACCTTCTTGTGGTCCCCTATTCCTCCAGATCTTCTCTATACCCGGGAAGATATCCTTCTCTAGGCCTGTCTGAGATAATACCCGACTGTACTTGGAGGGAACTCTTCAGCTATAGATTGAACAGCAATGGGTCCCTGCCCAAGCTCCTCTCAATGGCTGTTTTTGAACACCCCTGGCTTACAGTGACTATCAGAAGTAACTATTTCCCCTTGAAACAATAACCCTGAGGGTCCTGAGGCTCCTGCCCCTCCCAAGTTGATTTATTTTTCTTTTCTATTTAAAGGGATCTTCCCCTGACTACTTCTTAAAGAGGTCCATTCATTGAATGGGCATTATCTCACTCCAAGTGAGTACCTGAACTGGCCTTAGCCTAAAAGGCCAACGCCTTCTACTACATCCTGGGTGGTCTCCTATCTTTCTGATGAATATCTGGTCACTGGGTCCAGATGACTCAGGAGGAGGAAGTGAGGCTGGTGACTTTGCACAGCTTTCCCTCACTAAAAACAAAATCAAGTGCAAGTCATGTCATCATTTCTCTGATGTCATAGTCCCCTTTGGAAAGGAAGGATGAACATAATTCCCCTCAAAACTTAACTTTTCCCTCTATTTCTTGTTACTTTGATAAATTGCTGCTCAAGGAACAAATGGTTCTTTTGTCAGAGTCCCTCAAATAGCACCTCCTGGGTGGCTCCCTAATCTATACATAGGTTGAGCTCTCATTGCTAAGAAAGCCCTTAAATTCAGGCTCTCATTGTCTCTCACCTAGATTATTGCCCTGACTTCTAACTGGTTTTCCAGTCTCAAATCTCTCTCCTTTCCAGTTCATTCTACCCAGGGCTACCACAGTGATTTCCTTTAACCATAAATTTGATCATGTCACTCTCCTACTAAATAAACTCCCATGGTTCTATATGGCTTCTCAGATAAAATATAAACTCCTTTACTTAATGTTTAAAATCCTTCACAATCAAGTCATAACCTTTCTTTCTACCATCATCATAGTATATAGTACTTCACACCTCCACCTCCATTCGTTAAGCCAGCCATAATGACCTTTCTGTTTCTCATAGCCAGAAGTTCTATCTCCTACCCTCCTACCCAATAGAATACATTCTCTCTACTTCTGCCCCATGGATTCTCTCTCTTCAGGATGTAGTTCCAAGATTATCTTTCAGATGAAGACTTTCCAGATACTCCCAAATAGTAGTGCCTTCCCTTCCAAACTACATTGCAGTTTGGAACTACATTGTAGTTTGGAAATACAACTGCTTTTATTTGGATTTTTTTTCAAGTCAACTCTCATTTATTAAGCATTTGCTATATTATAAGCAGTGTGGCATAATAGTAGTTTAAATGGAAAGATCTTTCTCATTCATTAAGCTGAACAGGAAGGGTAGAGTAGAACCAGGAGAAAGTTAGTGAGCGTATTTGGGGCACAGGAGAGAAGACGCAGTCAGGTGGGCACAGCAAGGCTCAGGTTAGTGAGTCTTTGCTTGTGAGAAGGTCCTGACTGAGCTGGGGAGACTTGGAAATGGCTTTGCTCCCTGCAATGATCATATTTATTGACTTCTTGGTCACCATGACAGATTTTGCTTTCTGGTTCTGGAATTTGACTTTCTGGTGTTTGTTTGTTTTCTGTCTTCTATATGGAGAGTCTTTTATACTTTGTGATTGAGAAATATGCATATTCACAGTCACCACCAGTGCTGTGAATATTGCTTTGGTGATATATGTGGTAATACAAATATTAGCAGAAAAAAATGCAGTCCTTGCCATCCAGGAGCATACATTCTACTGGCGAAAACTATACAAAAAGAAGTAGAAAAATGAGGAGCAGGGAAGAGGACATGGGGATCATAGTTAAAGAAAGTCAATCCTTAGGAGAGGGGACAAGAGGAGAAAAAAAAGACATGGTTGGCCTGGGTTCTTAATATGAAGGTTCTGGAAGAATCAGTCTATCAGAGAAATCTATAGGGATACAAAATACTTCCATGTGGGGGCCGGAGGTAGAACATCCAGAGTAAGGAGGCTAGTTTGTCGTGACAGAAAAGTCTAGGGAATCTGGAGTGGAGGTCTCATCTAACCCCTTCTTTAACTGTTTATTCCCCTAATTTAGCAACTTATCTATCACCACTTAACATTACATTTTATCTAACCTTTATTTAACCAGTTTAATATTTCTTCTGTATATATTTACATATTTCTCCCTAAGCTCTTAGAGAATAGAGATTATTTCATTCATTAGATCTGAAAGAGTTGCAATTATGGAGCAGACAAAGCAAGAAAAATCCACTTTTGGATATTCACTAACACCCTACATAATTTTCTGCCAGCATTTGCCCTGAGATAGAGGACCAGATAAAGTACTGCACCTGGAGTTTAAAGTCTTGAGTTCAAATCTTGCCTCAGAGGCTTACTCTCTTTGTGACCTTGGTCACTTGATTTTTCTTAGCCTGAGTGGACTCATCTATAAAATAAGGATTATCTAGTACCAACATGAAGCTGTAAAGATGAAATGAAATGAAATAACATGTCAAGTGCTTTGAATAAGGTACTTCATGAGGTATATGAGTAATATTATTTGAATGATGAGGATGATTAATAACAAATTATATCACCTAGTAGGTGGTTAAAGCCCTAGGATTTTTGCTCTAGAGACCTTTCTCCAGAATACTGTTCTGCATCTTCACCCTTTCTTTTTGTATTAAACATTTCTTTTGCGTTGTATTAAAGGAGACTCTGAATTCCTATAATTTTCTGGTGATTATAGTACAGAAGGACACTTAGTTCCCACAACTCCACAAAATGGGTCTTAAATTGGTAGAAAGAGAACTACTTCCCTCTGAATCTAAAGTTTAAAAGTACAAATTATTGCATTCTTAATTTTCTTGTAAGTGCAAGAAAAAGTTTTCAAGGTTTTAGGCTCTCACCCTCATCCAAGTAGAGAAGATTGAATGGGTCTTCTAACTACAGCAATGATAAGAAGGGAAAGATAAACCTGAGAAGTCATTCCTGCCTTTAGGGATTCACCTGGTAAATTGCTACTTAAGGAGTGCTGTCAATAAGTTAACTTCTTTACTGTCAGGAGCAATCCTCTGCTGGCAGTAAGATGGACAAGATGACCTAATAGATCTTTTTCATCTAGCAATTCAAAGTTTCTTTTCAGAGAATTGTGACTGGAGAATAAAGACTATGGCTGGGGCTAGTCATCAAATTCTTAGCTTAAAGAGAACTTGTGCTGCTGTTTTCTTTGAAGAGACATGAGTTTAAATTCTCCCGAGTCAACATGTCCTTCACACACACACACACACACACACACACACACACACACACACACACACTCACGCACGCACACTCACACATTTAATATTTTGCTGGACTTGATTGTACCATTTGTGGGAATAAGAGAACTGATTTCCTGTATTTTGTAATTCAGACAAAGGTATTTTCTCAACTTTTTTTATGTTTTCTAGATTCCTCAAATGTCTAGGATGATTTTCTTTCTCTCTTTCCCATATTCATCACATTTATCATTCTTATGTAACCCTTGTGTCAAGTACCCTACAAACACTTTGGGGATTGCTAAATTTTATTAGTTGCCATCTTCTAAGGAGGTGAACTGGTGCTATCAGCATTTACCTCTTCCCAAAGAGTGGCCATCAGCTCACTTATCTCACGAATCTAGCTCATTTGACCCAATTCCATTGTATATGGGAGTATCAAAGTAACACAGTTTCTTAACTTAAGGAACTTAACCTTAAGGGGTTATTCGCTCCCCTTAGTACCTATGTCATCAAACATAAGAATACATTTTAGTGACATAATTAAGGAGAGAGAAAGGTTTTGAAATTGAATCTATAGCAAATAAAGGAAATCATTTTTATTTCCAATGTCTCTATTATACCCAATGGAAATATAGTCCTCATGATTAGGGGAAGACCAAATGAAGGGAAAAGAACTTAGATTTTCCTAAAAAGTCAGTCAATATCTTTATCATATTCTTTCTTCGAGAAGCAAAATTAGCATTTCCTATCCTATATATTTTATGCTACAGTTCTGTTCCTTCTTCTTAGCCTTGCTGCTCCGTTGCCAGGACCTCTTCTGGGAACTACATTGTTTTAATGCCACTGTCTTCACTGCCCTAGCATTCTGGAAACCAGTCAATGGAATCTAATCCAGGCTTTGAGCTCATAATGGCTCTAGGATACTGATTATTTACTTATCTTTCATGTCCAGGATTGGAATGTCTCTGATTTTTCTAAGATTTTCTTCCTTTCACTTGGATTCCACAATTTCACCCTTCAGTTTCCTTCGGTAGGAACCTCCCTCTTCCTATACTGTCACTGTATCTCCATTTTTCATTCTTCAATTGAGTCCTCATATGATCTCACTTTATCCATAGCTCCTAGATAGGACACCTACCATGTATTTAATATCTCCCACAAACTCCATAGATTTTGAGGAACTCCTCTTTCTTTTTCTATCTTCTTCTGGTGTATCTGAGTCTGGCCATGAAAACTGAACCATGGTTTAAAAGATCAAGACACTAGAAGAGAGGTGAAAAGGAAGCAGAGTCAAGGTGTAAGGTTGGTAGGAGATAGGTGGCATAGGGTTGGAAATATTGAAGATTCATATATAACCCTGATCCATTTATGAGTTTTAAACTAATGATCAATGGCTCTAAATTCAGATAATTATTAATACATTTCTTGAAAAAAATGATTGCATCAAATGCCCTTATTTCCTCAATATCTGTTCTTTCCTTAATTTGTAATTTGGCATTTAGGTCAGATATAGACTGATGCCACCCAACTTTTCCAACCTTACTTCAATAGCATCCTCTGGAATGGATTCCAAGTGCTAGCCAGACCTGCCTTTGGTCCTTTGAACTTGCCTTTTACTTCATCATTTTTGTGTCTTTGTTGTAACTGTCCCCTGAATATAAAGATGCCCTTTATCTTTAATTTCCTCCATGAAAACTTTCCTTTATTCCTCGAATCTAGTGTGTAAGAATTCTTTTCCTTGAACTTCTCGTAACTTCAGCACCTTAAGATTTGCAAAACCCTTTGCTTGCAATCATTCTATGAAGTAATCAGTGCAAATATGAGAAAGCTGAAGCTCTGAAAAGTTAAGTCAAATACTAATGATCACACAGGTAATAGGTATCTGGAGAAGGATTCCAATATTTGTCATCCCATCCAAAATCCAACATGTTAAGCACTACAGGATGCTACCTATCACAAAGCAATTGTTTTGTCAGACAAATACTACCTGTATAGCAGTTTCTAATGAGCTTATCATTATCTGTTCTTTTTATGACTATGTCTTATTTCTTTCCTAGATTGTATATTCTATGAAGTCAGGAATAATGAGTTCTAAGAATTGAATTTCTCTTCCAGCATGTAAAAATATTCTAGAAACATGAAAATCAAATGAATACCAGAAACTAATACCTGGATTTAGAATTTCACCGTAGATTAGTATGGAAACTGTTTTTGCTTCACTCAAACTGGACATGGAATGACCATTCTTTTTGTATTATTTTTGTCCAGAGATATACAGTACCAGCACTGTGAATATCTTTGAATTTAATAAATAATGAAGCTCTCTAGTTGTCCAATTGCTTAAACACCTATTAACCTTTACAATCTGGCACAGTGTGATGATCTATTGTAAGTGGTCAGTCTGTTATCACAAAATGTCACTTTTTGTGGTTTATAATTGAAATTTGGATTTTCATTTGTATATAAAGATCCACTCACTTCCTCTTCAGGAAATTTCAGAAATTGTATAGGATAACTACAAAACATTTTGGGCAAAGGAAAGAAAGAGGAAGGGAAGAAGGAAAGAAGGAAGGAGGAAACAAGGAAGGAGGGAAGGAAGGAAGGAAGAAGGAAAGAAAAGGAGGAGGAAAAGAAGGAAGGAGGATGGAAGGAAGGAAGGAATGAAGGGAGGGAGAGAGGGAGGAGGGAAGGGAGAATGGAAGGAAGGAAAAAGATTGGATGACCACTTTTTTAAAAGATAAAAGCAGAGGTTTCAGTGTCATTCAAAGTGTTTTCATATTTCTTGTTCTCACCTGAACTCTTGATCTTGCTACCTGATTGGGTACTGGCAAGAGTTGCTGGACCAGAATAATTCTGGGGTAGGATATCATCAAAAGAATTACTAGTTGTAAAAGTAAAAGACTAACATCAAAACTGCCTTTACAAGTTACTTAGAGGCAGGAGGTAAACCTGCATTTTATTACATGCATCTTCATCCAATTACCATCTATTTAATTGCCCTCTAAATATTTTTTTTTAAATTGCTGCCATGTAATCTAGTATAAAAAAAAAGTTTTTGATCAAAATGTTTGAATAGGGGGTTCCATGTAGACAGTGCCAAAACAAACCTGTTATTAAATTTGTTTCACAGTACAAGGAAAAATGCTCCCAAATGTATAATTCATGTTTTTATGGGATTTTCCCTATGTTATTAATGGTTATCAATTTTTATACCCTATAATTATTTTGCCTATTACTTTGAAATCCAAAATTATAAGGTAGCTTTTTGTATTTTTTCCAACCTATCCCCTTCCCCCAATTCTTCAATATTTGCTTTTGGAAATTGATCAGAATTAAAATATTTTTTAAGGGAGGGGAGAAAGAAAACACATCCTAAGGATTCACGATCATCAGTGAAGCAAAGGATATCCCAGAAGAATGGCTTTCAAACAAATAGTGAAGTTAATCATCTCATCTTTGCCACAAAGGAGAAATAAAGACACAACCTGGTGTCATCTAGTCCAATAAGCTCTTCTCTCTCTCTCTCTCTTTCTCTTTCTCACTGTCTCTCCCTCTCACTCTCTCCCTCTCTTTCTCTTTCTCTCTCTCTCTCTCTCTCTCTCTTTCTCTCTCTCACTGTCTCTCCCTCTCACTCTCTCTCTTTCTTTCTCTCTCTCTTTCTCTCTCTCTCTGTCTCTGTCTCTCTCTTTCTCTCTCTCTTTCTCTCTCTCTGTCTCTCAGTCTCTCTCTCTCTCTCTGTCTCCCCACCCCCCCATAGGAGCATACTGCAGTGACCAGTCTATTTTGCTCCTCCTTTTCACTGCCTTTTCCAGTCTCTCCCCATCCCAATCCTTCCCCTTTCCACCACTTCTACTTTTTCTATTGAAATTAACTGGATACATCACAACTACACTTTCAGAATTAACTCCTTGGTAATGCTGCCCTGCTTTTACCTCTCATTGATCTAATTATAGGTGCCAAGTCAGTGGAGCAGGGGGGAGGTAAATTATTTCCGTTGTCTTCCTTAAGACTAGCACCATAGTGCACCTACACACACCCTGACTCTCCACAAGTAAAACTCCTAGAGAATTCTTCCACAGATTTGCTTATTAATTGATTTTCTTCAAACTTTTCATCCTCTCTCCATTCTCCTTGCCTCCCCGCCCCACTCCCTTCCAAAGTTAGCTGCAACAGAAGTGGTACATCTGTTCCCACAAACATTTAGATTGCTAATGATTCTTTCTAACATCTGTTACATTACTACAGAACAGTTGTTGTTTCTTTAAGGAGGCTCAGGGGACAAGACCTATGACACCTCAATCGTGGATACTTTTTGGAAGTAGTAAGGCACGCACCTCTGGGAGTCATTTGGATGTAACATAACATACATATATAAACTTAACACATCCAGTCTTTTATTTCTTCTTTGCCCATTGCAGTATTTATGATCAGAGTCCATTGTGTCTGGTTATTGTCACATGTGATAGATTTTTGTACTCTCCTTCCATTGTTCACAACGCAGTTGTACTTTTAAAAAGAAAGGCATTTAAGTACAAAACCTATCCCCTACCTCCTATTGAATTCAATCACTGACTATGGAAGTGAGCTATTATCAAAAAATTCAAATAGGCTTTGATACCAACAGCTCCATCTGTATGATAATGTATAATCACGAAATGGCTCAAGAGTGTGGGCTGAGACAAAAAAATTGTTATTGTGGATTTTAGTATTTGTCATAGGAAATGAATGTGTGCTTGTACTCACTGGTTTTGCAGAAGCCAAAAAAAACAGTGGTGGGGTTGAGGCGGGGGAAGAGACAGATTTCTTTTCATGTGACTTCTTCCCGGGGAGACTTGGAAGGATTTCTCCCTATAAAAATTCTATTTTTCACCTAGTCAGGCTACGGAGTCCTAAGAAAATTAGCAAAACAGGATATCAGTGCATATCAAAATCAGCCCTCTGATAATTCAGCACAGAGCAATGAAGGACTTCAGATTTAGCTTTGGTAATAGGAGTTCAGGAGGCAGTAATGAAACTGACATCTAATGCAGGGGCATAAAATAAGTTTATTCTGTTTGTGTTTTCTCATTTCCACCCAATCTTAGATTAAGCACAATCTAATGCCTTAAGAGACTGTCACCTGACCTTTATTTGTTAATGTATACACACACACACACACACACACACACATACACACAGATATACATATGTATTATATGCACACATAATGTATATGTTTATCTGTATTAAAGATGTCAATAGCTGCCTTTGCTCATATCTTGAGGAACCTTGCTGTTTATCATTGTCTTGCACTCAGGAAAAGCACTATTGCAGCCTCTGGTGGATGAATCAATTATGAGACCAGGGGCGAGAAAAAGCTTAATAGATTTCTAGGAGTTCATATAAAGGTGCCAAGTAATTTTCCAGCACACTTTGAAAAAGCAAAATTGCCAAGGCAAATTCCAAAAAAACGAGGCTACAGTCCATCCTTCATTCCACTCCTGACAGAGACAACTGAAGCTTAGATTAGATTTTTTTTAAAGGTTTTTATTTTACTTTAAGTTACAGAGGAGAACAATGATAGAGTTTGTCATTTTCAGATAGCATTGTACAATGGTCAGAGTCTGATTTGGTAGTCAGAAGACCTGATTTCAAATTCCATCTGTGTTAGTTTAAGCAAGGCATTTAAACTCTTTGGACCTCAGTTTCCCCATTTCTGAAACAACAAGGATGGAGAACATAGGATTAAGTGGCCGCTGATATCCCTTTCAGCTATTGATTTGTGAGCCTTTACAAATGTTTCACTAACCAAGATCTTGGTACTTTCATGCGATGTTTTGCCACAGAAATCATAGCAGAAACAGAAATAAAAAAAATATTCCTACAAGCAACTCATCTGTAGTTTGTTAACCAAATTTAATGACAGCTAATCCAGTTACAGATTCTCATTCTGGGGTGTAATACAATTATACACCGTGGCATGAAGTTTAAGCAGTAAATGCATTTCTTTTTTCCTCCCATGAAGTGGTTCAATAAAAGTAATATTACATTATTAGATTAATAAGTCAGCTGGGAGAGGAAAAAGCTTTGTTGCCAGCAACAACTGTTGATTGACTAAAAAAATAAAGAATGGTGAAGTTGAAAGAGCACTGGAATTCGAGTAGGGGACTCCTGGCTCTGATACATCTACTGAGTGGGTAACCTTAGACAAGTCAGTACAGTTGTTTGGATCTTATCCCCTGTAAGAAAAACTAAAGAAAATCTTTCATTTCTCTTCCAGCCCTAGAAAAAATATCTTTGGGTAAACCCCAATTTTCTCATATATAAAATGGGAAACATGATACTTGAGCACTGCCAATCTCATCATAGTGAAGAAAGTGCTATATCAACCAAAAAAGAGGAGGGGAACTCAACCTGTGACTTCATTGTTTTAGAGAAATCCCAGGTAAGGTCTTTAATGACTCTGGAAGAGAATGAGGCTGGTAGCTCTCACAGCTCTGTCTCACTTAAACCCAATTCATTTGCAGGTAAAAACATCATCCTTATGAGGTCATTGGTCCTCTTTGAGAGGGAAGGAGCCACAGTTCACCATGTGATGAGCATCCAGGATTCAAGGGCCACTAGGCTGGGATTGTTTCACAAGACATTTGCTTAAAACACTAAGAGGTTAGTGACTTTTCTTAGAGTTACATAACCATATACGTACCAGAGACAGAATCTGAACCCAGTGTTTCTTGATTTTTAGACCATGTTCTCTATCCACCACACTGCACTGCCTCTTTAAAACATCAGGCACTCTCTAAACTTTATTTCTTGTTATTATGGTTCATTATGGTGTCGGATTGATTCTAAAATGAATTAATTACCTGAACCTTCCTGACAATCCATTTGAAGCTTGTGAATATATCATGAGGATACCTGAGTTTTCAGAGATTTAAAATGCTATTTTAAGCCTCTGAGCTTAAATTTCACCCCTTGAATGTATCCTCAC